>CM040430.1:33918075-33970575 GCA_022702705.1 Papilionanthe hookeriana x Papilionanthe teres | reverse complement strand
TAAAAATATTTAATAGTGAAAAAAAATTCTAAATCAATATATATTTATAAATATATATATATATATATATATATAATTATATATATGTATATTATATAAATTTATATAATATTATTTTTTATTTTAAATATTTTAAGTATAGTATATTATTTATAAATATAATTTAAATATAAAACTATTTAATAGTTAAATAAATTATAAAAAAATATAAATATATGTATATATAAATATAAATATATAAATATATATATATATATAATATTATTTTTTATTTTAAATATTTTAAGTATAGTATATTATTTATAAGTATAATTTAATTATAAAAATATTTAATAATTAAATAAATTATAAATAAAAATATTTAGTCAATGGGTTTGTCATTGGGTCAAGGATTGACCATTTTGACCAAAGTTGACTTTTTGGTAAGAGATTAACTTATTGTGTCAATAATTGGTCATTAATTCAAAAATTGACTATTTTGATCAAAATTGGCTTTTTGGTCAAATGTACCTATTGGGTCAATGGGTTTGTCTTTGGATCAAGGATTCACCATTTTGACTAATGTTAACTTTTTTGTCAGAGTTTGACTTATTGGGTCATTAATTCAAAAACTATTTATTTTGACCAAAATTAACTTTTTGATCAAACGTTGAGCTATTAGGCTAATGTATTGGTCATTGGGTCAAGGATTGACCATTTTGACCAAAGTTGACTTTTTGGTCAAAAGATGACCTAATGGGTCAATGGGTTGGGCATTAGGTCAAAGGTTAACCATCTTGACCAAAGTTGACTTTTTGGTCAGAGATTGGTTTACTGGGTCAAAAATTAGTCATTAAGTAAATAATTAACTATTTTAATCAAAATTGACTTTTTGGTCAAAAGTTCACCTATTGGGTCAATGAGTTGGTCATTGGTTTAAGGATTAACTATTTTGACCAAAATTGTCTTTTGGTCAAAATTTGTCCTATTTAGGTCAATGAGGCTGTCATTAGGTCAAAAATTGACAATTTTGAGCAAAATTGACTTTTTGGTCAAAAGTTGACCTATTGGGTCAATAGGTTGGTCATTGGGTCAAGGATTAACCATTTTGGCCAAAGTTGACTTTTTAGTCAAAAGTTAACAAATTGAGTCAATTGGTTGGTCATTGGATCAAGGATTGAACATTTTCACCAAAGTTGACATTTAGGTCATTGTGTCAGAAATTGATCATTTTGACCAAATTTGACTTTTGGTCAAAAGTTGACCTTTTGGGACTCATTAGGTTAGAAATTGACAATTTTAACCAAAATTGACTTTTTTGTTCAAAAGTTGACCTAATGGGTCAATAATTGATAATTATGTCAAAAATTTACTATTTTAACCAAAATTAACTTTTTAGTCAAAAGTCGATCTATTGGGTCAGTGGGTTGGTTATTGGGTCAAGAATTGACAATTATGTCCAAAGTTGACTTTTTGGTCAAAGATTTACTTATTGGTTAATAATTGGTCAATTTTGACCAAAAAGTTGACTTTTTGGTCAAAATTTGACCAATTAGCCAATGATTGGTCATCGGGTCAAAAATCGACCATTTTGACCAACGCTGACTTTTTGGTCAAAAGTTGACCAATTTAGTTAATGGGGGGTCATTAGGTCAAAATTTGATTATTTTTACCAAAATTGACTTTTTGGTCAAAGGTTGACATATTTGGTCAATGAGTTGGTTATTGGATCAAGGTTTGACCATTTTGACCAAGGTTGACTTTTTGGTTCAAAGTTAAACTATTGGGTCAATGGGTTGGTCATTGGGTCAGAAATTGACCATTTTAACTAAAGTTGACTTTTGGTCAAAAGTTCAACTATTGGGTCAATGGGTTTGTCATTGGGTCAAAGATTGACCATTTTGACCAAAGTTGACTTTTTGGTCAGAGATTGGTTTAGTGGGTCAATTATTGGTCATTTGGTCAAAAATTGACAATGTTTACCAAAATTGAATTTTTTGTCAAAAGTTAACCCATCAGGTCAATGTGGTGGTTATCGGATTAGGAATCGACCATTTTGACCAAAGATGACTTTTTGTCAAAAGTCGACTCATCGGGTCAATGGGTTGGTCATTAGGTCAAGGATAGACCATTTTGATTAAAGGTTACTGTTTGGTCAGAGATTGGTTCACTGGGTTAATAATTAGTCATTATGTCAAAAAATGACTATTTTGACCAAAATTGATTTTTTGGTCAAACATTGACCTGTTGGGTTAATGTGTTGGTTGTTGGGTTAAAAATTGATCTTTTTGACCAAAGTTAACTTTTTGGTCAAAAGTTGACCTATTGGGTCAATGGGTTGGTCATTGGGTCAAGGATTGATCATATCGAACTATAGTTGATTTTTGGTCGGATATAGACTTAATGGGTCTAAAATTGGTCATTAGGTCAAAAATTGATTATTTTGACCAAAATTAAATTTTGTGTTAAAAGTTTACATATTGGGCCAACGAGGTGGTCATTGGGTCAGAAATTGACAATTTTGACCAAAGTTGACTATTTGGTCAAAAGTTGACCTATTTGGTCAATGAGTTGGTAATTGGGTCAAGATTTGACCATTTTGACCGAAAAAACTTTTGGTCGTAATTTGATATATCGGGTCAACGGTAGTGTCATCAGGTCGAAAATCGACCATTTCGACCAAAGTTGACTTTTTGGTCAAAGTTGACCTATTGGGTTAATGGGTGGTCATTAGGTCAAAAATTAACTATTTTGACCAAAATTGAACTTTTTGGTCAAAAGTTGTCCTGTTGGGTCAATGTGTTTGTCATTGAGTGATTATTTTGACAAAAATTAACTTTTTGGTGAGAGATTAACTTATTTAGTCATTAATTGGTCATTAGGTCAAAAATTAACTATTTTGACCAAGATTGAATTTTTTGTCAAAAGTTAACCTATTGGGTCAACGAGGAGGTCATTGGGTCAGAAATTGACCATTTTGACCAAAGTTGACTTTTTGTCAAAAGTTGACATATTTCGCCAATGTGTTGGCAATTGGATCAAGAAGTTGACCTTTTTTACCAAAGATGACTTTTGTGGTCAAAAGATGACCTATTGGGTCAATGGGTTGGTCATTGGGTCAAAAATTATTCATTTTGACCAAAGTTCACTTTTTGGTCAAAAGTTGACCTATTGGGTCAATCGGTGGTCATTTGGTCAAAAATTGACTATTTTGACCAAAATTGGCTTTTTGGTCAAAAGTCGATCTCATTGGTCGATGGGTTTGTCATTGGATCAAGGATCGACCATTTTGACTAAAGTCGATTATTTGGTTAGAGATCGACGTATTGGGTCAATAATTGGTCATTAATTCAAAAATTTTTTATTTTGACCGAAATTGACTTTTTGGATAAATGTTTACCTATTAGGCCAATGGGTCAGTCATCGGGTTAAGGATCTGACCAAAGTCGACTTTTTCGTCAAAAGATGACTTATCGGGTCAATGGGTTAGCATTAGGTCAAAGATTAACCATCTTGACCGAAGTTAACTTCTTGTTTAGAGATCGGTTTACTCGGTAAAAAATTAATCATTATGCTAAAAATCGACTATTTTAATCAAAATCGACTTTTTGGTCAAAGTCGACATATTGGGTCAATGGGTCGGTCATCGGGTCAAGGATCGACAATTTTGACCAAAGTTGTCTTTTGGTCAAAATTTGACCTATTTAGGTCAATGAGGCGATCAAGTAGATCAAAAATCGACATTTTTTAGCAAAATTCGCTTTTGGTCAAAAGTCGACCTATTGGGTCAATAGGTTGGTCATTGGGTGAAGGATTAACTATTTTAGCCAATGTTGACTTTTTAGTCAAAAGTTAACAAATTTGGTCAATAGGTTGGTCATTGGATGAAGGATTGACCATTTTCACCAAAGTTAACATTTAGTTCATTGTGTCAGAAATTGACCATTTTGACCCAATTTAACTTTTTGGTCAAAAGTTGATCTTTTGTGTCAATTAGGTGGTCATTAAGTCAAAAATTGCTAATTTTGACAAAAACTAACTTTTTTGTTCAAAAGTTGACCTATTGGGTCAATAATTGGCAATTATGTAAAAAATTTACTATTTTGACCAAAATTGACTTTTTGGATAAATGTTGATCTATTGGGTCTGTGGGTCAAGTTATCGGGTCAAGGATTTACCATTTTGACCAAAGTTATCTTTTTGTTCAAAGGTCGACATGTTGGGTCAATGGGTTCGTCATCGGGTCAAGGATTGATAATTATGACCAAAGTTGTATTTTTGGTCAGAGATTTACTTATTGGGTCAATAATTGGTCATTAGGTCAAAAATTATCTATTTTGACCTAAAAAGTTGACTTTTCGATCAAAATTTGACCAATTTAGTCAATGGGTTGATCATTGGGTCAAAAATTGACCATTTTGACCAAAGTTGACTTTTTGGTCAAAAGTTGACCTATTAGGTCAATGAGTGGTCATTAGGTCAAAAATTGATTATTTTGACCAAAATTGACTTTTTGGTCAAAAGTTAACTTATTGGGCATGGGTTTGTTATCGGGTCAATCATCGATCATTTTGTCCAAAGTTGATTTTTGGTTAGAGATTGACTTATCGGATCAATAATCGGTCATTAATTCAAAAATCGACTATTTTGGTCATTAGGTCAAAAATTAATTATTTTGACCAAAATTAAATTTTTGGTCAAAAGTTGAGTCATTGGGTTAACGGGGAGGTCATTATGTCAGAAGTTGACCATTTTAACTAAAATTAACTTTTTTTGGTCAAAAGTTGACCTATTTTGGTCAAAAGTTGACTTATCATCTGACCAAAGTTGACTTTTTGGTCAAAAGTTGATTTATTGTGTTAATTGGTGGTCATTCAATCAAAAATCGACTATTTTGACCAAAATCGACTATTTGGTCAAAAGTCGACCTATTGGGTCAATAGGTTCGTTATCGGGTTAAGAATCGAATATTTTGACCAAAGTTAACTTTTCGGTCAGAGATTAACTTATTGAGTGAATAATTGGTCATTAGATCAAAAATTAACTATTTTAACCAAAATTTACATTTTGGTCAAAAACCGACTTATTGGGTCAATGGGTTGGTCTTTGGGTCAATGGGGTGGTCATTGGGTCAGAAATTGGCCATTTTGACCAAAGATTACTTTTTGGGCAAAAGTTGACATATTTTGACCAAAATCGAATTTTTGGTGAAAAGTTACCGTGTTGGGTCAACGGGGTGGTCATCGGGTCGATAATCGACTATTTCGACCAAAGTCGACTTTTGGTCAAAAGTCGACCTATTCGGTCAATGAGTTGGTAATCGGGTCAAGAATCGACCATTTTGATCAAAGATGACTTTTTGGTCAAAAGTAGTACTCTATCGGGTCAATGAGTTGGTAATCGGGTTAAAAATTAACCATTTTAACCAAATTGGACTTTTTGGTTAAAAGTTGACCTATTTGGTCAATGAGTTGATAATTGGGTCAAGAATTAACTATTTTGACCGAAGATGACTTTTTGGTCAAAAAGTTGATCTATTGAGTCAGAGGGTTGGTCATTGTGTCAAAAATTGACCATTTTGACTAAAGTTGACTTTTTGTTCAAAAATTGACCTATTGGGTCAAATGCTTGTCATTAGGTCAAAAAATGACTATTTCGACAAAAATTGATTTTTTGGTCAAAAGTTGACCTATTTGGTTAACGAGTTTGTCATTGGGTCAAGGATTGACCATTTTGACCAAAGTTGACTTTTTTGTCAGATCGATTATCGGGTCAATAATTGGTCATTAATTCAAAAATAGACTATTTTGACCAAAATTGACTTTTTGGTCAAATGTTGACCTATTGACTTTTAAAAGAAATATTCCTCGCTCCTTTTTTCTGTGGATTTCAGTAGAGGCAATAAAAGAGTGATGGAGTGTTGATGGAGAGTATATCGCCGCGAAGCTGAGGTCCCAAGTATGCAGTAATAACTTCCTCCATGCAGGACGCTGGAGAGCATGTAATGGTTCGAGTGCGCTCCAGGTACATGCAGGTATGGAACCGAACCTGAACTTAAAACATACATATAAGGTTTGTATATATATGTAAGGTTCATATATATGTGTGTGTGTGTGTGTGTGTGTGTAAGCCTGTGCAATTCGGAGTTTGGCCAACTCCATTAAGAAAATCGATAGGTCCGTGGGCAGGTTAGTACCCACCAAAATCTGAGCGCTTAATGAACTGAGATTGGCCAACCAATTAGCTGGTCTATTTCCTATCCTGTAGATAAAATTTCAACTGACCAAGATATGAGAAATGATGTATTTAATGCGATTTATATATTATATAATATCCCACGGTATCGATATATTATTAGTTAAAGCAAGAAATAAACTGGACGAATCCACCTAAAAAATAACGTCAATGCCAATTGAAACGCACCGTAATAGAGACCGTCAACATTAAGGCATGAGCTTCGGACTGCAATGGAGTGTCCGCAATACAGGGGGGGAAGAAGAGCATGTATTTTTTTTCTGAATTACGAGAAACTCCACCAACCCCCGCACGGGACGATCTCTAACTCCCATCGACATTAAATTTAACCCAACCAGTATTGGGCGGCCGCCATCTTACCAAAATAGGGAATTGCAGAGAGGTAACTGTCTCATGAACACTGTGGTCAAAATGTGCAATGCCCGAGAAGAAACTAGCCTTCATATTATTTAGCTTATAAACCTTGTTAAAATAGGCTAAAATGTTGGAGAAAATAGTATCAGAAGAAACCAAAGTGCATTTGTAATGAATGGCATTTCGAGCCATCCATAAAAACCAACAAATAATAAAGGGATAGATGGTAAAAAAATGATTAGGCCGGCGATCGAAAGCCCATAAGTGAATAAAATCCTTACCCGGACGGACATAAGTGCTAAACTAACGACCCTCTTTCATCCAAATAAAATGAGAGAAAGGACAAGTAATAAAAATGTGACGTAAAGAATCTTCCTCCATCTTACAAAAACAACATCTAGAAGCTAACCGAAGTCCTTTCAACTTAAGAATAACATCGCAAGGCAAAACCTTATGAAAAATTCTTCAGGTTAAAAAAGACATAGAAGGGATTAAAGCATGTGACCAAAATGCTCTTACTCCAAGAGGTTGACTGAAAATGATGTAAATGATAGTAAATCATCTTTGAGATAGTCCTATTTGATGCAAATTTCGTTATAGGATAGTCAATCTTAGTCGAGTCAAAAGGGATGGTAGATATAAAGCTAGCATTATCGACCCCAACAAGTTGATGCAAAAGCGGGATATTCCAAGTGTGATCCCGCCAAACATCGGACACAAGAAGATCGTCGTTAGCATCCGGTCCAGGAATAAAATGAACTGGAGACCAAGTATCATGCTAAGACGATATGTTACCATTGCCCAAGTCCCAGCAAATAAGGTTTTTAGCCCAATCCCTGCAAGATAAGATTCACTTCCACATTCTAGAATCACCCTTCCTCCAGACAACGAGAGAAGGGAGAAGATTCCTGCAATATTTATCATGCACAAAGGAAGACCATAACGAATCATGCTTACAAAAATTAAGCCAATATTTGAATAAATTAATCTCTGAAATGTGGTGAAGTTGTTTGAATTCCAAACCACTGGCAGTGGTAGGTTGACATACTTTCTTCCAAGAGCACCACTTTTTACCAGAGTACATACCCGCCCAAAAACATTTATTAAAGCATCTCTCAATAATTTTTTGAGTGGTAATCTTAATCGGCGAGGACTTGTAAACCATAGAGCACCAGGGACTCAAGGATACTCTTAAGGACAATAATAAGAGCACCAAGGATAAGAACTTTTTTTTCCAATCAAGAATGCGGTTCATAATTTTTTTAACAACCTTATCAAATTGAGTTTGTCTCATCCTACCCTTAAGCAAATGAACTCCCAAATACTTTAAGGGAAGGGTGGAAATAGCAAACCCAGTGTAGAGAGTAGCCCAAGAGGATTTTCTACCATCGACAGAGTTCCCAAAATATAAATGACACATGGTAGCGTTGAAATTAACCTGGAAAAAGCTTGAATGTCCTCCAAAATTTGGAAAATTTTCTTAATAGAAACCTTAGAAGAGTTAGAGAAAAGGACGATGTCATCCGCATAAGCTAAATGGGAAACCAACACACTAGATTTAGAAGCAAAATGGAGATTCAGCCCTTTAACGAAGAGGTCATTTAAGAGACGAGAAAAATAGTCAAAAACCAAAATGAAAATAGTGGGAGAAAGAGGGTCGCCCTGCTTAATCCCACGGTCCGCACTGAAGTAGCCATGAACCTCACCATTAATAAGGATGCTATAAAGATTGGAATGAAGCCAGCTGGAAATAAGTAAACAAAAGGTGGTAGGAAAACCCCTAGCCAAGAGAACACCCAAAATAAAATCCCAACTCATAGAATCATAAGCTTTACGGATATCTAATTTAATCACCATATTGCCCCCTCCTACATTTTTTATCAATCTCGTGGATCATCTTTTGAGCTGACATGATATTATTAGCGATCCCTCTATCTTGGATAAATGCCGACTGATTAGGAGATATAAGAAGGTGAAGGTGAAGGTGAGGTTGAAACCGTTTCATAAAAATTATGAATATATATATATAAATTTATTTAATATTATTTTTTTATTTTAAATATTTTAAGTATAGTATATTATTTATAAATATAATTTAATTATAAAAATATTTAATAGTTAAACAAATTATAAATAAATAAATGTATATACGTATATATAAATATATATATATATATATATATATATAAATTGAAATAATATTATTTTTTTATTTAAAATTTTTTAAGTATAGTATATTATTTATAAAGATAATTTAATTATAAAAATATTTAATAATGAAAGAAATTATAAATAAAAATATATAAATATATATATATATATATATATATATATATATATATATATATATATATATATATATATATATATATATATATATATATATTTAATATTATTTTTTATTTTAAATATTTTAACAATAGTGCATTATTTTTAAATAAAATCTAATTATAAAAATATTTAATAATTAAATAAATTATAAATAAAAATACATATATATAGGTATGTATAAATATATATAAGTATATATATGAAATTATTTAATATTATTATATAAATATTTTAAGTATAGTATATTATTTATAAATATAATTTAATTATAAAAATATTTAATTGATAAGTAAATTATAAATATATAATATAATATTTTTTAAATTTTTTAAGTATAGTATATTATTTATAAATATAATTTATTTATAAAAATAATTAATAATTAAATAAATTATAGATAAAAATATATATAGGTATGTATATATATATATATATATGTACATATATATATATATATATATATATATATATATATATATATATATATATATATATATATATATATATATATATATATATATATATATATATATATATATATATATATATATATATACATATATATATATATATATATATTTATAACTAAATTTATTTAAATAAATTTAGTTATAATATATATATATATATATATATATATATATATGTATATATATATATATGTATATATATATATATATGAATATATATATATGTATATATATATATGTATATATATATATATGTATATATATATATGTATATATATATATATGTATATATATATATATATATACATATATATATATATATATATATATATATATATTTATAACTAAATTTATTTAATATTATTCTTTTCTTTTAAATATTTTAAGTATAGTATATTATTTATAAATATAATTTAATTATAAAAATTTTTAATAGTTAAATATATTATAAATATATATATATATGTATATATATATATATATATATATATATATATATGTGTGTGTGTGTGTGTGTGTGTGTGTGTGTGTGTGTATGTGTGTGTGTGTGTGTGTGTATAAGTATATATATATATATATATATATATATATATATATATATATATATATATATATATATATATATATATATATATATATATCCATATATAATTTTATATAGGATTATTTTTTATTTTAAATTTTTTAAGTATAGTATATTATTTATAAATATAATTTAATTATAAAAATATTTAATAGTTAAATAAATTTTAAATAAATAAATAAATATATGTATTTTAATATATATATATATATATATATATATATATATATGTGTATATATACATATATATACACATACATATGTATGTATAAATTTATATAATATTAGTTTTTTATTTTAAATATTTTAATTATAATATATTATTTTTAAATATAATTTAATTATAAACATATGCAATAGTTCAAATAATTATAAATAAATAAATCAATAAAGAATATATATATATATATATATATATATATATATATATATATATATAATATTTTTTATTTTAAATATTTTAGGTGTAGAATATTATTTATAAATATAATTTATTTATAAATATATTTAATAATTAAATAAATTATTAATAAAAATATATATAGGTATATATAAATATATTATATATATATACATATATTTATTTATATAATATTATTTTTTATTTTAAATATTTTAAGTATAGTATATTACTTATATATATATATATATATATATATATATATATATATATATATATATATATATATATATGTATATATATATATATGTATAAATTTATATAATATTATTTTTTTAAATATTTTAAGTATAGTATTTTATTTATAAATATAATTTAATTATAAAAATATTTAATTATAAAAATATTTAATAGTTAAATAAATTTTATTTAGTATTATTTTTTTTTATTTTAAATATTTTAAATATAGTATATTATTTATAAATATAATTTTATCATAAAAATATTTAATAGTTAAAGAAATTATAAATAAATAAATTTATATCTGTATATATAAATATATATATGTATATATATATATATATATATATATATATATATATAATATTATTTTTTTATTTTAAATATTTTACGTATAGTATATTACTTATAAATATAATTTAATTATAAAAATATTTAATAATTATGAAAATTATAAATAAAAATATATATGTAGAGGTACATAAATATATATTTATATATATTAAAAAATTTATTTAATATTATTTTTTTATTTTAAATATTTTAAGTACAATAAATTTTTTATAATTATAATTTAATTATAAAAATATTTAATAATTAAAAAAATTATATATAAAAATATATATAGAAGTACATAAATATATATTTATATATATATAAAAAAATTTATTTAGCATTATTTTTTATTTTAAATATTTTAAGTATAATACATTATTAATAAATATAATTTAATTATTAATTTATTTAATAGTTTAAATAATATATATATATATATATATATATATAATTGATTTTTATATATTTATAGATTTATTTATTTAATAGTTTTTTTATTTAATTTTTAAAATAAAAATATTTAATAGTTATTATATAATTTAAGTGTTTTGGTGTTTTGGATGAAATATTTAATAGTTTTTTTATATTTAATTATAATTTAATAGTTATATACATTATTAATAAATATAATTTAAGTATCTTCCTCATTTTTAATTCTATTTTATTTATTTTAAATATTTTAAGTATAGTTTATTATTTAAAAATATAATTTAATCATAAAAATATTTAATAGTTAAATAAATTATAAATAAATAAATTTATATGTATATATAAATATATATATATATATTTATATATATTTAAATAATAATATATAATATTATTTTTTTATTATATAGTATTATTTTAAGGCTCTGTTTGGGACAACTTATTTGAACGGTGGCGTTTTCAAAAATGCGACCTTAGTGTTTGTTTTTCGCGTTCATGAGGCGTTGGCGAGATCGTGATTTCCTTTTTTTTATTACAAGCTGATCGAGGCCAATACCCCACGATCCAGCATTCGGGGGACTCGAAAATTATTTTGACACCGCTGCCCTTGCCCTTTGCCCTCGCCCTTTGCCCTTGCGCTCACAAAGACCCCGCGACAAGGCGATCCGGTTGGCTGCTGCGATCGGAGGAGAAGACGATCCCATAGGCAATCTTGTAGGCGAGCTGCGATCGGAGGAAGACGATCCCGTAGCCGATCCATACCGTCCCGAAGACGATCCCGTAGCCGATCCTGTAGGCGAGCTACCGATCGGAGGAAGTTTTTGGCAGTTTAAATTTCCTTCTCCTGCTGTTTTGTTTTTTTGATTGATGAAGAAGGAGCAGCAACAGATGACTGTTTCTTTCCTTGCTTACGGAACTCTCCATCCATAACAGCCGAAATATGGCTGCAGGGGCTAGCGGGGTGTTTAGAGATGAATTGGGAGGCTTTATTTGTTATTCTGCTTCTTCTATGTAGGTAGATTCTCTTATGGAGTTAAAAGTACGGGATTTTTGTAAAGTATGAAGGATTCAATTAATTGGTCACTTTGATTGCACAGATGTTCTTTTGTTATCATGCTATGCATAACTAATACTTTATTTCTCCACTTTTTATGAGGATTTCTTTTCTTCAATTATTATGTTTTGGATTACAAATTGAGTGTATGAATTGGGAAGGTTTACATACATAACACCTAATCTTCTTCATATTTACAAATTGAGTGTATGAATTACTAAACACCAAAACTTTTTATATCCCTGTTTATATCCATGTTTAGAAAATGAGGAAGATACTTCCGTTACTTGCTTTATTTTTAATAATAGTGTCACTGTTTGCCTTTATCTCTGCTGCCACAAATTTAAATATGATAGTTAATTTGAGTGAATGAAAGAATATATGCCTTCAAATTTTAGTAGCCAACGTTGCTTCTTGATGTGTTTTTTTTTTGGATGCTTGGTTTGAGAGATTGAGAAGCTTACTCATGATTGGTGAAGCTTGAGGTGTGTTATTGCAATTGGAGTTATGCAAAACTATAAAATGATAACCACTTAATTTTTTCCTGAACAAATCAAGTTGATGGTGATCAATTTCAATTCAATTTATTTACGACTTATGTTTTCATTTCATTTTCATTTATTCAATCAATTAATTAAAACCAACAAGGGCCAAAAAGTTAATATTATTTTAATTGGATATAAATGTATAACTACATATAATATTATTTTAAAAATATCATACAAATTTTTCTTTAATTTTGTTGAGAAAAATAATAAATTCATCTGCACATATTATTTAATTAATTAAAAAAATTACAAAAAAGTTGTTTACAAAACACACTAACCAAACAACTAAACAACTTATTCGTAACGAGACGTGAATGATCAATTTTCAAGAATCGACTATTTTTCATAAGCCCAAACCAAATGTCAGACGATACATTATCCAGGATCAGCTGATCATCGCAGATTATCGAATAATCCGCTTATCAATGTAAGCTGGATAACTGGCAGTCGCCCCAAACAATGCTTAAGTATAGTATATTATTTTTAAATATAATTTAATTATAAAAATATTTAATAGTTAACAAAATTATAAATAACTATATATATATATATATATATATTTATATATATGTAAATTTATTTAATATTATTTTTTAATATTAAATATTTTAAGTATAATATATTATTTATAAATATAATTTAATTATAAAAATATTCAATAGTTAAATAAAGTACAAATAAATTTATATAAATGTGTGAGTGTATATATATAAATATATATATATATATATATATATATATATATAAATTTATATAAAATTATTTTTTTATTTTAAATGTTTTAAGTATTGTTTATTATTTATAAATATAATTTAAATATAAAAATATTTAATAATTTAGTAAATTATAAATAAAAATATATAAAGGTATATATAAATATATATATCTATATATATATATATTATTTTTTATTTTATATTTTTTAAGTATAGTATATTATTTAAAAAATAATTTAATTATAAAAATATTTAATAGTTAAATAAATTATAAATAAATATATATATATATATATATAGGTATATATAAAGATATATACTTATATAATTTTATTTACTATTATTTTTTTATTTTTAATATTTTAAGAAAAGTATATTATTTATAAAAATAATTTAATTATAAAAATATTTAATAATTAAATAAATTATAAATAAAAATATATAAATCGGTATATATATATATATATATATATATATATATATATATATATATATATATTATTTTTTTATTTTAAATATTTTGAGTATAGTATATTCCTTATAAATATAATTTATTTATAAAAATATTTAATAGTTAAATAAATTATAAATAAAAATATATAAAAAGGTATATGTGAATATATACTTATATATATATTTATATAAAAATTTATTTTATATTATTTTTTATTTTAAGTATTTTAAGTATAATGTATTATTTATAAATATAATTTAATTATAAAAATATTTTATAGCTAAAAAATTGTAAATAAATATTTTTTTTATTTTAAATATTTTAATTATAGATATATATATATATATATATATATAGAAAATTATTTTTTTATTTTAAATATTTTAAGTATAGTGTGTTATTTATAAATATAATTTAATTTAAAAAGTAATTAATAATTAAATAAATTATAAATAAAAAAATTTTAAATATTTATTTTAAATTTTTAATATTTTTTTATTTTAAATATTTTTTAATTATAAAAATATTTAATAGTTAGAAAAATTATATATATATATATATATATAATCATGCAGCAAAGAACTTATTATCGCAGAGCACTGTAGTTTGTTTGGGCATGCTACAGACAGGTGCTTCAAACTTCATCCACCCCCCAGGAGAGCTCCAGCCCATGTCAGGATTGATTCTACTCAGGAAAAGGCTTTTGAGGTGGGAACTACTCAGTTAGATCCTCATCCCCCCCATAGATATGCTCACTCCACCTAAAGTGGGACCTCCTCCCACTCAAGTGTATATTCCTACTTATCTTAATCCCAATCACCCACCCAAAACCAATTTAATTTTACCTATCCAAAACCCCACCCCACTTGTCATTTTTTCTACCTCTCCCCCTCTAACCTTTCTTCCCCCTTCCCCCTTCAAACTAAGAGATGTTTCTGATTCTATGGAGGAGGAATGAGAAATTTACTCCTCTAAGAAGAAGAAGAAAATAGATCCGAACTCGAGAAACTTGCTTGAAACTTCCAATTTCAAGCCTAGAGAGTTTTCACCTCAACCCCTCCCCTCACTAGAGGGAGAACTAGATCCAACTCTCATAAATCACTTTCCCCTCCCCCTCCTCCAATCTCAAATGATAAACCTCCTTTGCTGGAACATTAGAGGGGTGGCTTGTCCACACTCTCTATGAAGACTCAAAAATCTTAATAAGAAACACACCCCTTAGTGTATTGTGCTTTTGGAACCTATGGTTCATATAAACTCTACTAAAATCCTCAAAAATTTCCCTCGTTTCACTTTCTATGCTAACATCAGTAATAAAATCTGGATCCTATGCAGAGCTGAGGTCAATTGGTCTATTCTCATTGATCACCACCAATTTACTCACCTCTCATTACACTTTGTTGGACACGAAAATCCGTGCTACTTTTATTTATGCAGGATGTAGAAAATAAGATAGAATCAATCTCTGGGATCACTTACACCTTATCAGCAGTTCTATTGATCTCCCTTAGCTAGTGGGGGGAGATTTCAATTGCATCGCCACTTCTGCTGAAAAATTGGGGGGTAGGACCTCCACCCTTCGCACTATGAACTTTTTCAATGATAATATCCAGACTGTAGGTTTGTTTGATCTTGGTTTTAAGGGCCCACCTTTCACCTGGAGGAGAAGCAAGATTTGGGAAAGGTTGAATAGATTCTTGGTAAAATGAAGCTTGGCACTCCCAGTTTCTACATTCCTCTATCACCCACCTCCCCCTCCTTTGTTCTGACCACCGACCCCTCATCCTTTCTATTTCTGCTCCCCACAAAATTTCTCCTGTCCTCCCTTCAGATACCAAAATTTCTGGTCGACCCATCCGAACTTTGTTACTCTCATCTAATCATCGTGGCAAGGGAGACTCACTCGACCCTCGGATTAAGTTGGGGCTACTTCATCTTAAAATCTGTAAGGCTCTCAATAAATGAGGGTGGAGAGAGTTTGGAAATGTTTTTTCTGCATTAAATGAAGCTGAAGAGGAGGTGAATAGATTGGAGCAGCTGGCCTTGAGGGGGGAGGCCACTGACCTTCTTTTAGCTGCTCAAACTAAACTTTCTAATTCTATTGACATTCAAGACATGTTCCTAAAATAGAAAGCTTCTATCAAAAGTTTTGCAGAGGGGGACAACAATACACAATTTTTTCATGCCTACTTCAGATATAGAAGAAGCTGCAACATCATTCACAGCATAAAGGATGAGGATGGGGTTTGGCTGAAGAATAATTTGGAGATTGGAAGGAGTGCTTATCGAGTATTTTCATAACCTGATATCCCAACCCTCAGTTGGTAGGGTTCAGATCACCCCCACTAACTTACATGACCATTTCCATTATATCAATTCATTATCCCTCACTGAACCTCCCACTGATGCTAAAATCTGGCAAGCCCTCTGCAGCATTGACAGCTCTAAATCGGCTGGACTTGATGGTTTCACTGCTGATTTCTACAAAAAATCCTGGACTGTTATTAAATCTGAGGTTATTGCTGCAATTATTAGTTTTTTCCATGAAAAGGATATGTCTTATTTCTTTCGCTCTTGCAATATTGTCCTTATTCCAAAGAACACTGAACTGAGTAGTTGGGATCAATTCAGACCCATCAGTCTTACCTCAGTTATAAGCAAGAGAATTAGCAAAATCCTTATCATAAGGATTCAGCCTCATTTAAATAAAATTATCAATCTCAATCAATCAACATTCATTAAAGGTAGGCCATTTCTAATAATGTGCTGTTAGCCCAAGAATTGCTCCTGGATCTAAACAAGCAGTGTAGAGGGGGTAATCTAATCTACAAATTGGACATCAGGAAGGTTTATGATACTATCAGCTGGGATTTCATTTTAGAGGTGCTGTCAGCTAGGGGTTTCAATGAAATTTTTTGTAATTTGATTCAAAGATGGATCAGCAATAATTTCCACTCCCTTCTGATAAACGGTTCCAGTCGGGGGCCTTTTTCTGCTGCCAGGGGCCTTAAGCAGGGGGACCCCTTTTCCTCCACTCTCTTTATTCTTGCCATGGACACTTCTCCTCAATTCTTAATCATTTGCAAAATAATCGTCAGCAGGTTAGATATCATCACAGATCCAACATTCCTATTTCTCATCTAATATATGCAGATGATGTCATGATTTTCTCCAATGCTTCTAAAAGGGTTGTGACCTACATTTATAAGTGCCTCCAGATTTTTCAGGAACAGTCTGGCCTTAGTTTTAATAAAGCTAAGTGTCAAATATTATTCTCTAAGAAGGTGTCTCAGGACACTAAACAGTGGGCTCTCAATCACACTGGCTTTTCCAGCACAACTTTACCTATCAAATATTTGGGGGTTCAGCTCAACATTGGCAGAGCAAAGCAGACCCATTTTGATGATACACATAATAAGATCTGCACTTATCTCTCTAACTGGACCCACATTTATTTATCATCTGGGGGATAATTTAATATACTTAAAAGCATCCTTACTACCCTCCCTAACTATCTTATGCAGAAGACCACCATGAAAAAGAGCACCCAAGTGCAATTAGAAAGGGCTTTTAACCACTTTCTCTGAGGTCGAGTAAAAGGAAGCAGATACATTGGGCATCCTGGCGAGAAAATGGCTAAGCTTCGAATAGGCTCAGTGGTCTGGGTTTTAAAGGCTTAAACTAAATGATTCAAGTGAACCATTGCAAGCTATGGATCAATTTTAGAGCCCAGGACTCCCTTGGGCTAATTTCCTGATGGGAAAATATTGTAAGCATACCCACCCTTCCTTGGTTACCCTTAAATTAAGGGACTCCAAAATTTAGAAAGTTATGGTAAAAAACAGACAGGTGGCTGAACAACTCTATATCTGGCATTTGAGTAAAGGCATCATTAATTTCTGGCTGGATCACTGGTGCCCCCAAGACTGGTTACAACCAAGCACCCCTATCAGCAACCTTAACCTTATGGTAGCTGATTATTAGGAGGGTGACAACTGGTCCACTTCCTTTCTTCATTCCATTCTGATGGCCCCTTCTGTACAGAAGATCACCACTATTCCAATTGATAGATCCAGACCTGACACTCCTGAATGGCCATCTATTAAAAACCAAAGTTCTTCCAAAGCTATCTACACTAAACTGATTAATTGGGATGCAGTACCCTGGGGAGAGATTTTCTGGGGGAACTATATTTCTCCTTCTATGGATTTCTTCTACTAGAGGAATTTCAACCACTTCCCACCCACTGATGATATCTTAAAACTAAAAGGGCTCAGAGAACCTTCTTGCTACAGTTTATGCCATAAGGAGGAAGAATCCATTACTCATCTATTCTTTGCTTGCAGTTTCTCCCAAAAGGTCTTATCTGATCTTCTTATGCAGACTCAACTCAACACATTAAATTTTAATGGGACAATCTAATCACTTGCTGGGCTGATTGGAACAATGCTTGTACTGCTGCTGTCCCCCTCCTCGCTGCTTGGTTCATTTGGATGGCCATAAATAAGGCAATTTTTGAGAATGTTCTTATTAAGGAGAAGACTGTGGCTGGTCACTACAAGTCCTACTTGCAGAAGCTTATTAAATTCAAGAACTTCCCAAACATTTACATCATTACCTCCTCTCAAACCAGCATGACCCCCAATATCACCAAGGTATTTTGGTTTCCCCCAAAGCAAAATTGGGTCAAAGTGAACACAGATGGTAGTTATAAAACTAGAAATGCTGGCATGGGTGACATTTTCAAAAACCAGCAAGGGGTGTGTCTGCTGTTTTTCAGGGCCCCTATAGTGGCAACAGATGCTTTAGATTCTGAATTACAAGCAGTTTTTGGGGCTATGAAGTTGGCAGTGAAGCTACATTAGACCTCCCTAATTATGGAGGGAGATTCTTAAGAGATGTTTCAGATGATTGAAAACAACACTACTCTTAACTGGCATCATAATTACTGGACCCATAAGATTCAGTTACTTAAAACCCAACTCAAAGTCTACTTTCAATTCAAATTCAGAGAAGGAAACAAACCTGCTGACTAGCTTGCAAAAGCTGGTGCCCTCTCCTCCAGGTTGTCTTTATCTACCACCCCCCCTCCCAACTCAAACTTCTCATTGTTGTTGATCTCTTAGCTGCTCCCTATCTCAGACAGAACTATTGATGGTCGATTTGGTTCGGTGGAATGTTTGTAGTTGTATCTTTCTTATGCAATTTTTTGTTTTGTTTTTTTGGAGATGACTTTTGACTTGTTAGGTGTTTGGGGCCACTTCTCCATGGTTATGTACTATTGTTTCCACTGTAACATGTAAGGGTCCTCTTGTAGCCCTTTCTTAATATATATATATATATATATATATATATATATATATATATATATATATAAATTTATATAATATTATTTTTTTATTTTTAATATTTTAAGTAAAGTATATTATTTATAAAAATAATTTAATTATAAAAATATTTAATAATAAAATAAATTATAAATAAATATATATAGGTATATATAAATATATATATATATATATATATATATATATATATATATATATATATATATATATATATATATATATATATATAAATTTATATATATATATATATAATTATTTTTTATTTTAAATATTTTAAATATTGTATATTATTTATAAATATAATTTAATTATAAAAATATTTATTAGTTAAATAAAATAAAAATAAAAATATATCTATAGGTATATATATATATATATATATATATATATATATAATATTATTTTTTTATTTTAAATATTTTAAGTATAGTATATTATTTTTAAATATAATTTAATTATAAAAATATTTAATAGTAAAAAAAATTATAAATAAACACACACACACACACACACACAAACACACACACACACAAAGAAATATATATATATATATATATATATATATATATATATATATTATATATATATATATATATATTTATATAATATTATTTTTTTATTTTAAAAATTTAAAGTATAGTATATTCTTTATAAATATAATTTAATTATAAAAATATTTAATAAAAAAATAAATTATAAGTAAATATATATATATATGTTTATATAATAGATATATATATATATATATATAATATTATTTTTATGTTAAATGTTAAAAGTATAGTATATTAATTATAAATATAATTTAATAATAAAAATAATTATTTATTAGATAAATTAATATATATATATAGGTATGTATAAATAAATAAATATATATATGTATTTATGTATATATAGATATATATATATATATTGAATATTATTTTTTATTTCAAATATTTTAAGTATTGAATGTTATTTATAAATATAATTTAATTATAAAAATATTTAATAGTTAAAAAAATTATAAATAAATAAATATAAATGTGTATATATAAATATACATATACATACATATATATAAATATATATATATATATATATATATATATATATATATATATATATATATATATATATATATATATATATATATATATATATATATATATGTATCTATATAAATTTATATTATATGATTTTTTCTTTTAAATATTTTAAGTATAGTACATTATTTATAAATATTATTTAATTATAAAACTAGTCAATAGTTAAATAAATTATAAATAAATATATATAGGTATATATAAATATATATATATATATATATATGTAAATTTATTTAATATTATTTTTTTGTTTTAATTATTTTAAGTATAGTATATTATTTATAAAGATAATTTAATCATAAAAATATTTAATAATTAAATAAATTGTAAATAAAAATATATATAGGTATATATTAATATATATATATATATATATATATATATATATATAATTTTTTTTATTTTCAATATTTTAAGTATAGTATGTTATTCATAAATATAATTTAATTATAAAATTATTTAATAGTTAAAAAAATGATAAATATATATATATATATATATATATATATATATATATATATATATATATGTATGTATGTATGTATATATTTATATATATATTTATAAATATTTATATATAAATTTATATAATATTAATTTTTTATTTTAAATACTATATGTATAGTATATTATTCATAAATATAATTTAATTATAAAAATATTTAATAGTTAAAAAATTATAAATAATTAAATAAATAAACAAATATATATATATATATATATATATATATATATATATATATATATATATTATTAATAAATAAATAAATATATATATATATAGATATATATATATATATATTAAATATTTTAAGCAAATTATTTTATTTATAAATATAATTTTATAATAAAATTTTTTTAATAATTAAATAAATTATAAATAAATTTTTATAGGTATATATTTATATATATATATAGATATATATATATATATATATATATTATATATATATATATAATGTTATTTTTTATTTTAAATGTTTTAAGTATAGTATATTATTTATAAAGATAATTTAATTTTAAAAATATTTAATAATTAAATCAATTACAAATAAATAAATAAATAAATATATATATATATATATATATATATAAATATATATATATATATATATATATATATATAAATTTATTTAATTTTATTTTTTATTTTAAATTTTTTAAATATAGAATTTTATTTATAAATTTAATTTAATTATAAAAATATTTACTAGTTAAGTAAATATAAATAAATAAATATATATCCGTATATATAAATATATTTAGATTTATATATATATAAATTTATATAATATTATTTTTTTATTTTAAATATTTTAAGTATAATATATTATTTTTAAATATAATTTAATTATAAAAAAATTTAATAGTTATAAAAATTATATATATATATATATAATATTGTTTTTTTTAAAATATTTTAAGTATAGTATATTATTTATAAATATAATTTAAATATAAAAATATTTATTAGTCAAAGAAATTATAAATAAAATATAAATATTTGTATATATAAATAAATATATATATATATATATATACATATATGTATAATAGTATTTTTTTTATTTTAAATGTTTTAAGTATAGTTTATTATTTATAAATATAATTTAATTATGAAAATGTTTAATAATTAAATAAATTATAAATAAAAATATTGGGTCAATGGATTTATCATTGGGTCAAGGATTGACCATTTTGATCAAAGTTCACTTTTTGGTCAGAGATTAACTTATTGGGTCAATAATTGGTCATTAATTTAAAAATTGACTATTTTGACCAAAATTGGCTTTTTTGTCAAAAGTTGACATATTGGGTCAATGAGTTTGTCATTGGATCAAGGATTGACCATTTTGACTAAAGTTAACTTTTTGGTCAGAGATTGACTTATTGGGTATTAATTCAAAAATTGTTTATTTTGACCAAAATTGACTTTTGGTCAAATGTTGACCTATTAGGCCAATGGGTAGGTCATTGGGTCAAGGATTGACCATTTTGACCAAAGTTGACTTTTTGGTCAAAAGATGGCCTATTAGGTCAATGGGTTGGGCATTAGGTCAAAGATTAAATATCTTGAAGAAAGTTAACTTTTTGATCAAAGATTAGTTTACTAGGTTAAAAATTGGTCATTAAGTCAAAAATTAACTATTTTAATCAAAATTGACTGTTTGGTCAAAAGTTGACCTATTGAGTCATTGAGTTGGTCATTGGGTTAAGGATTGACTATTTTAACCAAAGTTATCTTTTAGTAAAAATTTGACCTATTTAGGTCAATGACGCGGTCAGTAGGTAAAAAATTGACAATTTTGAGCAAAATTAACTTTTTGGTCAAAAGTTGACCTATTAGGTCAATAGGTTGGTCATTACGTCAAGGATTAACCATTTTGGCCAAAGTTGACTTTTTAGTCAAAAGTTAACAAATTGGGTCAATTTGTTGGTCATTGGATGAAGGATTGAACATTTTCACCAAAGTTTACATTTAGGTCATTGTGTCAGAAATTGACCATTTTGACTAAATTTGACTTTTGGTCAAAAGTTGACCTTTTGGGTCAATGAGGTGGTCATTAGGTCCAAAATTGACTTTTTTGTTTAGAAGTTAACCTAATGGGTCAATAATTGGTAATTATGCCAAAAATTTACTATTTGACCAAAATTGACTTTTTAGTCAAAGTCGATCTATTGGGTCAGTGGGTTGGTTATTGGGTCAGGGATTGACAATTATGACCAAAGTTGACTTTTTGGTTAAGGATTTACTGATTGGGTTAATAATTGGTCATTAGGTAAAAAAATGTCTATTTTGACTAAAAAGTTGACTTTTTGGTCAAAATTTGACCAATTTGGCCAGCGGGTTGGTCATTGGGTTAAAAATTGACTATTTTGACCAAAGTTGACTTTTTGGTCAAAAGTTGACCTATTTGGTTAATGGGGGTCATTAGGTGAAAATTTAATTATTTTGACCAAAATTGACTTTTTGGTCAAAAGTTGACATATTGGGTCAATAGGTTAGTTATTGGGTCAATGTTTAACCATTTTGACTAAAGTTGACTTTTTGGTTAAAAGTTAAACTATTGGGCCAATGGGTTAGTCAATGGGTCGGAAATTGACCATTTTAATTAAAGTTGACTTTTTGGTCAAAAGTTCACCTATTGGGTCAATGGGTTTGTCATTGGGTCAAAGATTGACCATTTTGACCAAAGTTGACTTTTTGGTCAGAGATTGGCTTACTGGGTCAATTATTGGTCATTTGGTCAAAAATTAACTATTTTGACCTCACTTAAATTTTTTGTCAGAAGTTAACCCATCGGGTCAAAGGGGTGGTCATTGTATCAGGAATTGACCATTTTGACCAAAGATGACTTTTTGTCAAAAGTTGACCTATTGGGTCAATGGGTTGGTCATTGGGTTAAGGATAAACCATTTTGATTGAGGTTGACTTTTTGGTCAGAGATTGGCTTACTGGGTTAATAATTGGTCATTAGGTCAAAAATTGACTATTTTGTCCAAAATTGATTTTTTGGTCAAACGTTGACCTACTTGAGTCGATGTGTTGGTCGTTAGGTCAAAATTAATCTTTTTGACCAAAGTTGATTTTTAGTCGAAAGTTGACTATCGATCGATGGGTTGGTCATTGGGTCAAAGATTGATCATTTTGACCATAGTTGACTTTTGGCCAGATATTAACTTATTGGGTCTAAAATTGATCTTTAGGTCAAAAATTGATTATTTTGACCAAAATTAAATTTTTTGTCAAAAGTTTACGTATTGGGTTAACGGGGTGGTCATTGGGTCAAAAATTGACCATTTTGACCAAAGTTGACTTTTTGGTCAAAAGTTGACATATTTGGTCAACGAGTTGGTAATTAGGTCAAGATTTGACCATTTTGACCGAAGAAAACATTTTGGTCAAAATTTGATATATTGGGTCAATCGGGTATGTCATTGGATTCGAAAATTAACCATTTTGACTAAAGTTAACTTTTGGTCGAAAGTTAACCTATTAGGTGAATGGGTGGTCATTAGGTCGAAAATTGACTATTTTGACCAAAATTGACTTTTTGGTCGAAAAGTTGTCTGTTAGGTCAATGTGTTTGTCATTGGGTGAATGATTGATTATTTTGACAAAAATTAACTTTTTGGTCAGAGATTGACTTATTTGGTCATTAATTGATCATTAGGACAAAAACTAACTATTTTAACCAAGATTGAATTTTTGGTCAAAAGTTAACCCATTGGGTCAACGGGGAGGTCATCGGGTCAGAAACTGACCATTTTGACCAAAGTTGACTTTTTGTCAAAAGTTTTTATATTTGGCCAATGTGTTGGTAATTGGATCAAGAAGTTGACTATTTTTACCAAAGATGACTTTTTTGGTCAAAAAAAGACCTATTGGGTCAATGGGTTGGTCATTAGGTAAAAAATTATCCATTTTGACCAAAGTTGACTTTTTGGTCAAAAGTTGACTATTAGGTCGATGGGTGGTCATTTGGTCGAAAATTGACTATTTTGACCAAAATTGGCTTTGGTCGAAAGTTGACTGTTGGGTCTATGGGTTTGTCATTGGATCAAGGATTGACCATTTTGACTAAAGTTATTATTTGATCGGAGATTGACTTACTCAGATCGATAATTGGTCATTAATTCAAAATTTTTATTTTGATCGAAATTGACTTTTTGGTCAAATGTTGACTTATTAGGCTGATGGGTTGGTCATTGGGTCAAGGATTGATCATTTTGACCGAAGTTGACTTTTTGTCGAAAGATGTCTATTGGATCGATGGATTGGGCGATAGGTCGAAGATTAACCATCTTGACCAAAGTTGACTTTTGGATAGAGATTGGTTCTTTGAGTCGAAAATTGGTCATTAGGTAAAAAATTGATTATTTTAATCAAAATTGACTTTTTAGTCAAAATTGACATATTGGGTCGATGGGTTGGTCATTGGGTTAAGGATTGATAATTTTGACCGAAGTTGTCTTTTGTTGAAAGTTTGACTTATTTAGGTCGATGAAGAGGTGAGTGGATCAAAAATTGACAATTTTGAGCAAAATTGACTTTTTGATCGAAAGTTGACCTATTAGATCGATAGATTGATTGGATCAAGGATTAACTATTTTGGCCAAAGTTGAATTTTAGTTAAAAGTTAACAAATTGGTTCAATGGGTTGCTCATTGGATGAAGGATTGACCATTTTTACCAAAGTTGACTTTTAGGTCATTGTGTCAGAAATTAACCATTTTGATCCAATTTGACTTTTTGGTCAAAAGTCGACCTTTTGAGTCAATGAGGTGGTCATTAGGTCAAAAATTATCAATTTTGACCAAAATTGACTTTTTTATTCAAAAGTTGACATATTGGGTCAATAATTGGCAATTATGTAAGAAATTTACTATTTTTAGTAAAATTCAGTTTTTGGACAAAAGTCGATCTATTGGGTCGGTGGGTTGGTTATTGGGTCAAGGATTTAGCATTTTGACCAAAGTTATCTTTTTGTTCAAAGGTTCACATGTTGGGTCGATGGGTTTGTCATTGGTCAAGTATTGATAATTATGACGAAATTGACTTTTTGGTCGCGATTTACTTATCGGATCGACAATTGGTCGATTAGGTAAAAAATTATCAATTTTGACTCAAAAGTTGACTTTTCGATCGAAATTTGACTAATTTAGTCGATGGTTTGATCATTAGGTCAAAAATTGACCATTTTGACTAAAGTTAACTTTTTGGTCAAAAGTTGATCTATTCGGTCGATGGGTGGTCATTAGGTCGAAAATTGATTATTTGGACTAAAATTGACTTTTTCGTCGAAAATTTGACTTATTGGGCGATGGGTTTGTCATTGGGTCAATCATTGACCATTTTGTCAAAGTTGACTTTTTGGTCGAGAGATTGACTTATTGTGTCGATAATTAGTCATTAATTCAAAAAATTGATTATTTTGGTCATTAGGTCGAAAATTAATTATTTTGACCAAAATTAAATTTTTAGTCGAAAATTGAGCCATTGGATCGACGGGAGGTCATTATGTCATAAGTTGACCATTTTGACTAAAATTAACTTTTTTGGTTAAAAGTTGACCTATTTTGGTCAAAAGTTAACTTATTGGTCAAAAGTTGACTTTTTGGTCAAAAGTTGACTTATTGGGTCAATTGGTGGTCATTCAGTAAAAAATTGACTATTTTGACCAAAATTGACTATTTGGTCAAAAGTTTACCTATTGGGTCAATGGATTTGTCATTGGGTTAAGGATTCAATATTTTGACCAAAGTTGACTTTTTGGTCAGAGATTAACATATTGAGTGAATATTGGTCATTAGATCAAAAATCAACTATTTTGACTAAAATTTACTTTTTGGTAAAAAACCGACCTATTTGGTCAATGGTTTTTGGGTCAATGGGGTGGTCATAGGGCCAGAAATTGGCCATTTTGACCAAAGATTACTTTTTGGTAAAAAGTTGACCTATTTTGACCAAAATTGAATTTTTTGTCAAATATTAACCTTTTTGGTCAACGGGGTGGTCATTGGGTCAGATATTGACTATGTTGACTAAAGTTGACTTATTTGGTCAATGAGTTGATAATTGGATCAAGAATTGACCATTTTGATCAAAAATGACTTTTTTGTCAAAAGTAGACCTATTGGGTCAATGGGTTGATCATTAGGTTAAGGATTGACAATTTTGACCAAAGTTGTCTTTTGGTCAAAATTTGACCTATTTAGGTCAATGAGGCGGTCAGTAGATCAAAAATTGATAATTTTGAGCAAAATTGACTTTTTGGTCAAAAGTTGACCTATTAGGTCAATCGGTTGGTCATTGGGTCAAGGATTAACTATTTTGGCTAAAGTTGACTTTTTAGTCAAAAATTAACAAATTGGGTCAATGGGTTGGTCATTGGATGAAGGATTGACCATTTTCACCAAAGTTGACATTTAGGTCATTGTGTCGTAGAATCGATCATTTCGACCCAATTTGACTTTTTGATCAAAAATTGACCTTTTATGTCAATGAGGTGGTCATTAAGTAAAAAATTGCTAATTTTGACCAAAATTAACTTTTTTGTTCAAAAGTTTACCTATTGGGTTAATAATTGGCAATTATGTAAAAATTTTACTATTTTGACCAAAATTAGCTTTTTGGACAAAAGTCGATCTATTGGGTCCGTGGGTTGGTTATTGGGTCAAGGATTTACCATTTTGACCAAAGTTATCTTTTTGTTTAAAGGTTAACATGTTGGTTCAATGAGTTTGTCATTGAGTCATGGATTGATAATTATGACCAAAGTTGTATTTTTGGTCAAAGATTTACTTATTGGGTCAATAATTGGTCATTAGGTCAAAAATTGTCTATTTTGACCTAAAAAGTTGACTTTTCGGTCAAAATTTGACCAATTTAGTCAATGGGTTGATCATTAGGTAAAAAATTGACCATTTTGACTAAAGTTGACTTTTTGGTCAAAAGTTGACCCATTTGATCAATGGGTGGTCATAAGGTCAAAAATTGACTATTTTGACCAAAATTGACTTTTTGGTCAAAATTTAACTTGGCATGGGTTTGTCATTGAGTCAATCATTGATCATTTTGTCCAAAGTTGACTTTTTGGTCAGAGATTAACTTACTGGGTCAATAATAAAAAAAATTGACTATTTTGGTCAATAGGTCAAAAATTAATTATTTTGACTAAAATTAAATTTTTGGTCAAAAGTTGAGCCATTGGGTCAACGGGGAGGTCCTTATGTCAGAAGTTGACCATTTTGGCTAAAATTAACTTTTTTGGTTAAAAGTTGACCTATTTTGGTCAAAAGTTGACTTATTGGTCAAAAGTTGACTTATCATTTGACCAAAGTTGACTTTTTGGTCAAAAGTTGACTTATTGGGTCAATTGGTGGTCATTCAGTCAAAAATTGACTATTTTGACCAAAATTGACTATTTGGTCGAAAGTTGACCTATTGGGTCAATGGGTTTGTCATTGAGTTAAGGATTGAATATTTTGACCAAAGTTGACTTTTACTCAGAGATTAACTTATTGAGTGAATAATTGGTCATTAGATCAAAAATTAACTATTTTAACAAAAATTTACATTTTGGTCAAAAACCGGCCTATTTGGTCAATGGGTTGGTCTTTGGGTCAATGGGTTGGTCGTTGGGTCAGAAATTGACCATTTTGAACAAAGTTGACTTTTGGTCAAAAGTTGACCTATTTGGTCAATGAGTTGGTAATTGGGTCAAGAATTGACCATTTTGATCAAAGATGGCTTTTTAGTCAAAAGTAGACTTATTGGGTCGATTGGTTGGTCATTGGGTTAAAAAATGATCATTTTAACCAAAGTGGACTTTTTGGTCGAAAAGTTGACGATCAATGAGTTGGTAATTGGGTCGAGAATTAACCATTTTGATCGAAGATGACTTTTGGTCAAAAAGTTAATCTATTGAGTAAGTGGGTTGGTCATTGTGTCAAAAATTGATCATTTTGACCAAAGTTGACTTTTTGTTCGAAAGTTGACTGTTAGGTCGAAGGGTGATCATTAGGTCAAAAAATAACAATTTTGACCAAAATTGACTTTTGGGTTAGAAGTTGACCTATTTGGTTAATGAGTGGTCATTCGGTCAAGGATTGATCAATTTGACCAATGTTGACTTTTTTGTCGGAGATCGATTATTGGTTCGATAATTGGTCATTAATTCAAAAATAGATTATTTTGACCAAAATTAACTTTTTGGTCAAAAGTTGACTATTATGCTGATGGTTTGGGCATTAGGTCAGGGATTGATCATTTATATTTAATAGTTAAGTAAATTATAAATAAAAAAAATATTTATATATAGGTATATATATGTATATATAAATATATATAATATTGTTTTTTTATTTTAAATGTTTCAAGTATAGTATATTATTTATAAATATATTTTAATTATAAAAATAATTAATAATTAAATAAATTATAAATAAATTTATATATATATAACATATATATATATATAAATTTATTTAATATTATTTTTTTAATTAAATATTTTAAATATATTATATTATTTATAAATATAATTTAACTACAAAATTTTTAATAGTTAAATAAATTATAAATAAATAAATATATGTGTATATATAATTATATATATATATATATATATTTATATAATATTTATTTTTTATTTTAAATAATTTAAGTACAGTATATTATTTATAAATATAATTTAATTATAAAAATATTTATCAATTAAATAAATTATAAATATATATATATATATATATATATATATATATATATATATATATATATATATATATATATATATATATGTATATATATATATATATATGTATATATATATATATATAAATTTATTTAATATTATTTTTTTATTTTAAATATAATTTAATTATAAAAATATTTAATAGTTAAATAAATTATAAATAAATAAATTTATATACGTATATATATATATATATATATATATATATATATATATATATATATATATATATATATATATATATATATATATATATATATATATACAAAAAGGAGCTGCACGAGGCTCCCTACATGTTGAAATAGAGGAGAAGTTACAAGGAGTCCAATGGGATCAGCCCCATTCAAAACAACAGAAAACTCTTCTAAACCTAAAGAGTCAATCTCAATAGTTCTATACAGATTCCATAAGAAGAACATTACCCAAAAGGAAATAACCAGAGCCTGCAGTTTGATAAGATCTTCCTGGAGCAACAGTACGGTAAAGAGTATTCTGTAACATAGCACTGAAGATCAAACCTCCACAAAGAAGTATGAGGAGGATAAGATAAAATTTCCAGCCCATTAAGGTAAGCTAGAATTGATTCTGATATGAGGGATTGCCAGCAAGTCCCCGACCAACAAATAAGAAAGAGGAGTAGGAGGTGAAGCTGAAATTTCACTGATACCAGTAGACAAAGCATTTCTGGCCAGCCAATTTGCTGGTTTGTTACCTTCCCTGAAGATGAACTGGAAGTGATGCTTGCATCTGCCTTGAAGATTCATGATTTTATTCAACCACAGCTGTAGATGCCAAGGGAGGGAACCATCAGATTCCATGGAGTTAATGATAGTAGTAGAATCTACTTCAACCATAAGATAAGTCCACTGGAAGTAGGAGGCAATTTTAAAAGCCTAATACACAGCAATAAATTCTGCCTCAAGAGCATCCACAGCTGCCACTAGAATTTGAAAGAAGATGAGGCACTTGCCTAAATGATTCCTGAAAACACCTCAAACACCTGCACCAAGGGATGAGAAACCATCATCTGTATTAACTTTGATAAAAGGATGTGAAGGAGGTTGCCAAGTGACTAAGGTGATGGCTTTGGGGACCCTTTTCACAGCTGTAAGAAGGGAACAGATGTGGGGAAAACCTTTCCACTTAATCAATTTACTGATGTATGATATTCAATTTCTAGCCACTTTGATTGCACAAGATTGAGTGTCCTCAAATGCTGACAGATTTCTGCTCTTCCAAAGAAACCAGGCAATGATTAGAGGAATTTGCCCCAGCTTAGCCTTTTGCCAATCCACCCAGCACTCCCAGAAACAATTCCAGGACAGGTTCATTAAGTTAATATTAAAAGACTTGACACAAAGAGTCCACACCTGTTGGGAAAAAGGACATTGGAAGAATAGGTGCCTGGAAGACTCCTCATTAATCCTACACAGTTTGCAACTAGAGGGTCCCCTCAAACCTTTTAGTTTTAGCAGTCATCAGTAGGGATAATGTTGTGGAGTAGCTTCCAACAAAAGAGAGACATGGAAGGAGTGATGTGTTTGTTCCATATTGTAAAGCCCCAAGAAGAAATGCGCAGTTGAACAATTTGGAATATATATCTTTCAGACAGAACTTTGGTTTTTATGAGCGGCCCATATGATTCTGTCAGGTTTGTTGGGGTTGATAGGAATGGGAATAATGAGATCCACGAGATGGAGCTTGGAGCAAGGAGTGGAGTTTTGAGAGTGAACAATCACCATTAATCCAACAATCGAGCAACGATCAAATCGGGATCCTGATTGACATTAAGATCTGGAAGTAACCAATCATCGGGGCACCATTTGTCAAGACAGAATGACAGGTGGCCAAGACCCAGCTCCCAGGTAAACATTGATTCATCTTGGGCCCTGACTTTGAGCATACAGGCCCAAATCTTAGAATCCCCAATTTGCTGGTAACCAGAGATGGATGTATGTCTTTGCAATATTTACCTTTCAAAAATTTAGCCCACAATGAGTTCTGAGATTTGAATTTAATCCAAAGCTTACACTGGTTCATGTGGGAAATGTGATTTAGACTTTTGAAACCAATTCCACCTGCCCAAACAGGTTTAGCCACCTTCTGCCAGGAAGTCCAGTGAATTTGCCTCCTCTTTCCTGACCACAGGAATCGGTTGAAAGTTCCTTCCAATTGTATCTGGATGGATTTCTTCATTGTGATCATCTATAGTATGTATGATGGGAAGGTTGTTCGTATGCTTTTGAGAAGAGTAATTCTCCCCCTACTGGAAAGAAAGGAATGAGACCAGCTGGAAAGTTGGGTTTGAATTTTCTGCAGGATATGTTCAAAGTGTATCTGCTTTACTCTACCCTTAAGGAGGGGAACTCCAAGGTAGTTCACAGAGCCATTGAGGCAAGAGAATTCAGTGTACTCCCTAATCCAGATTTTGAGACCAAGGGGCAGCTTGCTAGGACAGATAATATGGCATTTTTGAAGGTTCAGACTCATACATGAGGAGGATTGGAATAGTTGTAGACATTTCATAAGGTTCTTAACAGTATTCTTCTGGGCATTAGAAAAGATAATCACATCATCAGCATAAATGAGATGGGAAATGTGTAAGGTAGATTTATGATGATATCCATGGTGGTGTTGTGAGTAAGATTGAGAATTCAGCAATCTAGATAGATAGTCCATAGCCCAAATAAAAAGAGTGGGGGACAAAGGATCACCCTGCATTAGCCCTCTACTAGACTTGAAGTTACCCCAAGATTGACCATCTAGAAGAACAGAATGGCAGGTTGAGTGGAGCCATCTGTTTATAAGGTTACAGAACTGAGTAGAGAATCCTCTAGCTGAAAGGACATCCAACAGGAAATTCCAGTTGATGGTATCATAAGATTTGCTAATATCTAATTTATAAATAAGGTTACCTCCCTACAAGCCTTGTCTAAGTCCGACAGCTGGCTCTCGAGCAAGTAGTACATTATCGGATATAGACCTACCCCGGACAAAGGCGGATTGGTTAGGGGAGATAATCTTGTCCAGGTGTGGCTGAAGTCTATTAACCATGATTTTACTTATAATTTTGCTGATAACTGAGGAGAGACAGATGGGCCTATAATGGTTCCAAGATCTAGCAGCAGCAGATTTGGGTATCAACACAATATTAGAGTGACTGAAGTAATTGGGAAGATTTAGGCTCATGAAGAAGGATTGTATAGATCTGCTGACATCCCCTTTAATCAGGTTCCAAGTCTTTTTGTAAAATTCAGCAGTGAAGCCATCTGGTCCTGCCGTTTTGGAGCTATCAATGGTAGAAAGAGCATTCCAAATTTCCAACTCAGTAGGTATATCAGTCAACAGAAGGGAATTCACAAACTGCACCTCCTCCTCAAAAAAATAATAATCCAGTGTAGCTCTCTCCACTTGGGGTTGATTCAGAAGGGTGTTGAAGAAAGAAACAACATCTAGAGCAATGGCAGTATTATCAGTAAGAAGAGTACCATCAGTAGATTTAATGGTATGAACAATGTTACATCTTCTCCAATACTTAATAAAAGCATGGAAGAATTTGGTATTCCTGTCCCCCTCCTTAAATATATTTACATCAGCTTTTTGCTTTAATAGTTGTTCTTGCAGGTTGATGGCATTGAGTAGGTCCTCCTGGGCTTAACAAAGATTTCTTTCCAGTGATTCATCTCCCAGAACCTTCTCCTCCAGCAAATCAACTTTATTTTTAGCAGCCTCCACAGCAAGGAAAACATTCCCAATTGTATCCCAATTCCATTTCCTGAGGCCCTTAGCCACTTTTTGATGAAGCAAACAAATGTTGGTCCATTGGTCAAGTTGATGGATACCAGTCCAGAGTGAAGCCACTACCTCCAAAAATGAGGTTTGAGAAGACCAGAAATTGAGATATCTGAATGGATGCTGCTGGGGGGTGTGAGATGGTGCAGTGATAGTAAGTAGTAATGGTCTTTGATCAGATCCTGCAATTGGGAGATGAGTGACAAAGGTATGGAGAAACTGGGAATGCCAACAATCATTAACCAGGAACCTGTCAAGTCTCTCCCATAAGCTCCCTCTTTTCAAAGTATAATTAGGTCCATTGTAGCCAAGGTCAAATAGAGCAGCCTGTGTAATATTATTACTGAAGGTGTTCATTGTAGAAATATTAGGAGCTCTCCCACCCAACTTTTCAGCAGAGTTAGTAATGCAGTTGAAATCTCCCCCCACTAACCAGGGTAGATTCAGGTTAGTACCAATGGAATGAAGCTTAAGCCATAAATCTTGTCTATAAGATTTGGAACAGCCTGCATAGATAAATGAAGCCACTCCATTTTTACCATTGAGCTGGAAAGAGAGATGAATGAATTGCCTATCATCAACCAATATAGACCAATTGAGTTTAAATCTGCACAAGATCCAGATTTTATTACTGATATTTGAAAAGTAAGAGAAGCCATGGAAATTTTTAATGATCTTTTCAGGGTACTTGTGAACCATAGGTTCAAGTAAAACTATGCACCAAAATTTATACTTTCTATTGAGGTTAATAGGTCTTTGGAGAGACAGAGGGTGAGCAACCCCTCTAATATTTCAGCAAATAAAGTTAATCATTGGGGTTTTTGGTTGGTGGATGGATCGATGATTGAGACTTGGATATGGTTTTGCCTCTGGTGACTGATTGTGTAGCTGCAGCCAGGAGATTTGCCACCTCATCAGAAGATGGGGTGGGATGTAGCATCAGTAAGTCTTTATGATTCTTTCTTTTCTTCTTTGGGGTAATGACATGCCACTTCCCTTCCACCAAATTCTCCTTATGATCAACAGGCAACTCTTTGGAGGAGGGGGGGTGAGAATAGATACAGGGTTACATTCTTCCCTCACTTTCCCCATAAGAGAGGAGACATGAGGGGGTGGAAAAATAAGGGGTGATGAAGGCTCATATGAGATAAGAGTATTGGGTTCAGTGGAGCAATTATTGGAACAAATAAAATTTGGAGAAGGAGGAGTAGGAAGGGTAAGATCAGGATAAAGTAAAGAAGGTGTAGGTGATTGGGGGTGAGCTGGAGAAAAATTCACTGGATTTGGGGGTACAATAGAGATAACAGTGGGGAGAGTGGGAGAAATTGGGGTAATAGGATTAGGAACAATATCAGTTGGTGATAAGGGGACATAGGGAATAGTTACTGGATTGGCTACAGGTAATAAAGACAAGGGGGATGGGAGGGGAACTGAAGAATTGGGTAAGGAGACTGGGGCAGGTCCAAGCAGGCTAGAAGAAGGATTTCTGACAGCAGGGGGAGGATGAGAGGCTCCTGAATATGGAGCCCTCTTAGGGGGTGGATGGAGTCTAAAACACCTATCTAAAGTGTGTCCAAAAATTCTACAGTGGCTGCAGTAGTAAGGTTTCTGTTCCATAACAACCTCCGCCAGGCTGCATCCTCATAAGAACCCACCCAAATTCTAGTTACTTCTGGTAAGGTTACATCTCTTTCCACCAAGACCCTTGCAGCAGTAGGTCGAGCTCTGTTAACAGTAGGGTTATCTACCCTCAAAGGAGTACCAAGTGCCTTGGCAATATTGAAGAGTGCATTTTGGTTAAAGAACCTATAGGGAAGCTCAGGGAATTTAAACCAAATTGGCACAACAGGTAGTTCATTTTTAGGATTGAAATCAGGTGTCCACTTAATCAATCTCATCTCAAAACCAGCAATAGTAATGGCCTTCTTAGCAAACAATCTTGCAAAATCCTCCTTAGTGCACAATTGTATTAGAAAATGCCTTCCAACCAGTAAACCCAGCTGCCAAAAACTCACAAACTTGAGTGAGTTAAAATACTGTCTTACTAGCTCCATCCTTGGAAGTCCCAAAGCAAATTTGCCTATGAGGGTCAGCTTGACTTCATCATTAAGTTGATTGAGTTCCTTGTCAGTGAAGAACACAGCTGGTTCTCCATCCTTTGTACCAGTAGGATGAATAAAAGTGCAAGATATTCGACCAGCAGCTGCATCATGAAGGTGCTGGGGAAAGAAGGTATTTTCAGGGTTGTTTTCAATATTTCTTCTATTGCAAACCACACTAGCAAAAGTGGCTTTGGCCAATTGAATGTTAGTTTCTAAATCTACTGGGGGATCCATTAAAGTGGATTCCCAGCAGTCAGGGACCAAAAACCAGAAGAGAGAACTTCGTCCCGAAGTGCCAGAACCAAAGACTGAGCAATGTAACAGTAAAATTTGAAAAAAGGAAGCCCGGGAAGCTCCTTCCACCCAAAGAGAGCCAAGAGAGAACTTTACAGCAATGACCAACCACCTCCAGCTACCAGTAGCCTTACCTCCTCCCAGGTCCACCACCAGGAAATGCGCCGCCGGCGGGCTCATGCTAGAAACCCTAGCAGAGCAAGTTTCCCAGCCGCCACCATGTTTATATATATAAATATATATATATATATATATATATATATATATATTATACATATATATATTTTTTTTTATTGAAAAAGCAGTTAATTACATCTTCTAACATGAGGATAATCTAAAGTATCCCCATGGAGCAACACCTTGAAAAAACCAAAAATAGAAGAAGAACAAGAAACTAAAGAAGACTCCAAGGCCTTTTTAGCTAAATAATTAGCCGGTTGATTCCCTTCCCTTAGAATATGACTCCAAGTAACATTTAAATTAGAAGCTAGGATTTTGATTTTGTTGATCCAATGAAGTAAGAACCGAGGAGATTCGAAACATTCGGAAATATATTGACCGGTTGAAGACAATCCATCTCCACATGAATACCATAGTAATTCATTTGAACGAGCAATTTTTAAGCTCCAATAAACGGCGATTGCTTGATCTCCGGAATATTTGTAGAAGCCATAGGAGAAGAGAAATACCACAAACAATCACCTTTATGATCTCTACACACTCCCCAATACCTGCTTGAAAGACCCTTAAGACTTCCATCGGTATTGATTTTAAACCAACCATTAATAGGTTTCCTCCAATATACCAATTGAATTTTCCTTCCTTGATTAAAACTAGAATCTACGATATACTTATGAATCTTAAAAACATATGCCAAACAATGAGCAATAGTAATATTAACGGATGGGAATTTTTTATCATGAATCCGATTGTTCCTTGTAACCCGAATAAACCAAAAAATTATCAAAGGGATGTAAAACTCCCTTTGTAATTTTCAATCATTCCGACAAGCGAGAAATATTAATCCAATTGTGAAAAAGATGACCTGAATTTAGATATCCAAGAACCCCCTTCCAAATATTCGAGAGAAACAACAATGCATAAATATATGATTTAAACTTTCCTCCTCATTATGGCAAAGATGACACATAGAAGGGCCTCTTAACCCTTTCGATTTCAGAATATCATCCGTAGGCAATAATTTTTAAACAATCTCCAACAAAAGAAAAAAATAGAAGATGATAAGAATTTGTTCCAAATAAGACCCCCATTCATTCTTAGACCGACAGAAATATTTATTGTAAATGAATTTGGACAAAGAATGGCTAGAAGCATTCTTAGTTACCAATCTGTCATTTTTGGAAGGCATAAAAGGAGTATTAAAAATTATTCTAGCATCATCATTATTCACCAACCTCCGGACCATATCATAATTCCATTTCTTGTTAGACCAACAATCGGCAGACCCTCGAGTATTTTGAATTTAATCCTCTTTGTTCTTTCGACATGACCATTTAGTAGCCAATTATCATACCGAAATTTATATTCCCCTCTCCTACTTCCCAAACAAACGAGATCTTCGACTTTATCCCTTAGTTTCAGCAACTCTTTCCAGTTCTTTGAATCCCCGATTTTAAGCTGAACACTGTGAAGGATGGACTCCTCTATGACAATACTTCCCGAATAAAAATCTAGCCCATAAAGATTTGCATTCTGAATCTAATCCATTGTTTACAATGGAAGATAAAACTCATATGTTGAAAATTTCTAAAGCCCAATCCACCACGGTCATAAGGTTTACAAATTTTGTCCCAATTAGACCAATGAATTTGCTTATGACTTCCTTCCCATAAAAATTTGTTAAACATAGTAGAGAGGAGCCTTTGAGTGCTTTTCTTTAATTTTACCATTTGCGGAATGTATAATGGAAAAGATGAGAGAACATGCTTTAATAAAACTATCCTTCCACCATTAGAAAGAAAAGAAGTAGTCCGAGTTATTAATATGAGCCGATACTTTATCAACAATAGCATCAAAGTGTGCCAATTTTCTTTTTCCTTTAATGAGAGGAAAGCCCAAATATTTAAGAGGATAATTAGCTTCTTTAAAACCCGTGTAATCCATAATCCAATTTTTCATAACGAGTTATCATTTTACTGCTAGGGAGAAAGTAACACTTGGATTTATTGAAATGCATTCCGAAATGCCTTCGAATAAGCTGTAGAACCTTCATAAACTGTTTGATAGCATTTTTACTACCATTAGAGAAAACCATTATATCATCTGCATAGGCTAAATGGCTTATTACACGATCGATGCGTGTTGAAATACGAGATAAGGATGAACACTGATGCAAATTATTAAGCAATGCGGATAAAGTGTCAAAAGCCGATATAAATAAAGTAGGTGAAAGAGAATCTCCTTGTTTAAGGCCTCTGCAGTTGGAAAAAACCATGAGACTCACCATTGATAAAAATGCTTGTAGAAATTATTACTCATCCATCTTTGAATTAACTTACGAAATCTCGAGAGAATCCCCTTGCAGCTAGCATTTTCAAAATAAAATCCCGGCTAATAGTATCATAGGCTTTGGCTAGATCAAGTTTAAAAATTACATTACTTCCTCTACAAGACTTATCAATATCGGTTAACATCTCTTGGGCAAGCAAAATATTATCATTAATACTTCTTCCTTTCACATAGCTGATTGGTTCTCGGCGATTAAGGAATCCAAAGTAGGTTGCAACTCGACGACTATTATCTTACTAATAATTTTTGTAAAAGTATTAGAAAGACTAATAGGTCATAGTCTTGCCATACATTTCTTTTTTTGTCTTTAGGAATCAAGACAATAGTATTAGAAGTAAAATATTTAGGGATGGAATCACCGACGAAGAAGCTTTTAACGACTTCGATCACATCTTTATTAATCATCTTCCAACTCTTAATATAAAAATCGATGTAAAACCATCGGATCCGAAGTTGTAATATTGTCGATAGATGTCGAAGCCTCATAAATCTCTTTATCATCGGGAATGTAAGAGAAGCCCTCGTTATTCTTGCTTGATTAAATCATTAGCCTCGAATAAATCGGCAATGTTCGGTGAATGATCGAAGATACTATTTTGAGCGAGAAAATAACTTTTTAAAATGAGCCACGAGCACTTTCGGCAATCTCCTTATAATTCGTTATCCAATTCCCATCGAATCTTGAATCTTATCGATAACATTTAAAGATCTTCTATATTTAATAATAGAATGAAAAAATTTTGAATTTCTATCCCCATGAATAAACCAATTGTTAGCGACTTTTTGTTTCGAAAATTCTTCTTCTTGAGCAATGGCGGAATTAAGATTGTTATAAGCATCGGTAATGATATCATCGGTAATAATACCGGCATCCAAATCCATCTCCATTTGGTTTACCGGAGATTCGACTTGCTTGACTTTAACATGTACATCTCCAAAAGTACGAAAGTTCCGATCTTTCGGAATCTTAGCAATCTTCTTTTGTAAAAACCATAGCTTAATCATTGGTTTACCCCCAGAAGTCATCGGATAAATACCAATTTTCCTCGATAAGAGATTGAAAAGAAGGGTGAGAAGACCGAGACATTAAGATATTTAAAGAAATGAAAAGTTGGCTTATGAGTACAAGCAAATTTCAGCAATAATGGGTTATGATCGGATCCGATTCTAGAAAGATGCCGACCTTAGAAATGGAAAACAAATCTAACCACTGCTTGGTTCACCGGGAACCTATCCAATCTTTCCCAAATATAACCTCTTTTCCATGTATAAGGAGATCCCTCGAAACCCAAATCAAACAATTTAGCATCATGAATGTTGGAAGAAAATTTTATCATCTTATTAAAATCGGGATTTCTTCCTCCCTTCTTTTCATTGGGACTTGCAATACAATTAAAATCACCCCCACAAGCCAACAATCATGTCATATTGGCACTTAAAGAAAGCAAATTATCCCATAAATCCTTCCTATCTTCATTAGAAGTCCCGAGCATAAACCAAAGTAGCATAACCCTTAAATTGATCAATTTGAAAATAAATGTGTAGAAATTGAGCATCATCGATTAAAACATCGACCTTCATTTCTTTTCTAGAGAACAACCAAATTTTATTAGAGCAATTGTTCATAAAACTATATCCGGGGAACTTTTGAGTAAATCTACCCAAATTATTAACAACTAAAGGTTCTAAAAGGACAAAAGCCCAAAACTTGTTAATCCTGTTTAAAGCGATAACTACTATTAAGGAGCGGGATTAGCCACTCCCCTAATATTCCAACATAAGAAATTAATCATTGGCGGCTTGCTTTCCTGCTCTAGTAAGTCTAGAGAGGAAATTAGCCTTTGCAGCTTTGGAGAACCATCAGGCAAGATAATATTGTCTTCATTAAGATGTCGCATTTCCAGATTTTTCTTCTTCTTATGCTTTTGCACCAACCAATCCTCTTCCATTTCATTTCTAGCTACCTGTAACACCTCATCAACTTTAGAAGGTTGAAAAGCAGGATAATCATTATTAGATGTAACCATATCAGTTGCGGGAATGATATTTTTGCAAGCGAGATTCGGCGGGAATATCGAGCGGCGAAGGTATATCGGGCACTTCCAAAGTATTAGACTCCTTATTAATGTTATCAATATCGGAATCATTCACAATATTATCTTCGGAACCATTAATCGAATAGGAACATCATGAAGAGCTTCAACATCTTCAACATTATCCAGTTGAAATAACAAAATGAGGCGGATTAATAGGAATAGATTGAATTACGTCATCGGCATCGAGTGCCTTCGAAATATTGGCGGTAGTGATAGGTTGTTGAACGGATTTTCCTTTAATATTTAAATCGGGATGAAGTTTATAACACTTATCTTGTGTATGACCAAACATCATACAATGATGACAATAATAAGGTCTTTGTTCCATTATGATAGATTGCCGATATCCACTTATGAGCGAGTTCCGATCCATATTTCATTAACATCATGTAGAGTTACATCCCTTTCCACAAGAATTCTTACAGTGAAGGTCTTGAAAGATTGAAAGTTGGAAGATCAATCTTAAGGGGTCTTCCCAAAGCAGATCCAATAGAATATAAAATCTGGTGATTGAAGAATTGCAACTTAAGATTTGGTAATTTAAACCAAATAGGAACAATTGGAGTTTCTTGATCGGGATTAAAATCTTGCGACCATTTGAGAATCTTCATATTCACTGTTATCAATGGAAACCATCTTCTTGGAAAAAATTATAGCATAATCCTCCTCCTTACTTAATCGAATTAAAACATGTACGCCATCTAACCGACCAATGCTTCAAAATCCCATCGGTTTGAAATTCTCGAAAAACTTTCTAATACTTTCCATTTTAGGATTACCCATTTGAAATTTACCAATAAGAGTAAATTTATGAGAATCGACAAGTGTAGAGAGTTCATTATCGGAAAGGAATAAGGCTGGTTTCCCACCCTTTTCCCGATTTTCTTGATCAAAGCACAATTTCCTTTTCCATCGACTCGAATCATGATAGCATTGAGGAAACACCAAATTATCGAAGTACCTTCCAAAGATTTTCCAACCACATCCACACCAAATATATATATATATATATATATATATATATATATATTTACATATAAATTTATATAATATTATTTTTTTATTTTATATATTTTAATTATAGTATATTATTTTTAAATATAATTTAATTAGAAAAATATTTAATAGTTAAAAAAATTATATATATATATATATATATATATATATATATTAATTTATTTAATATCATTTTTTTAAAATATTTTAAGTATAATATATTATTTATAAATATAATTTAATTATAAAAATATTTAATAGTTAAATAAATTATAAATAAATAAATATATATGTGAATATATAACTATATATCTCAATATTTATATATATATATATATATTTATTTATTTATGTACAATTATTTTTTTTATTTTAAATATTTTATGTATTGTATATTATTTATAAAAATAATTTAAATATAAAAATATTTAATAGTTAAATAAATTATAAATAAAAAAATATATATAGGTATATATATATATATATATATATATATATATATATATATACATATATATATTTTTATTTATAATTTATTTAAGATGGTTACAACACAATCATCATTCAGTTCTCATTAATGGTAATTGCTTGGGGAGGTTTCCAAGCTACCGAGTGTCTAAAACAAGGGGATCCCTTATCTCCCACCATTTTCATCATAGTTGTGGATTACTTCTCTAAGTTCGTTGGAATCCAAGGTCACACCCTTCCTTTATGCCGGATATCACCACAAGTCCGACACTGGTTATCTCACATTTGATGTATGCGGATGATGTCATGCTTTTCTCCGGGGCATCCAAACCTGCTCGTTAAAAGAGTTTATGAATGCTTGTCCCGATTTCAACAAATTTCGGCCTCCATTTCAACCACTCCGAATGTGAGGTGGTACGCCCAAGAGCATTACTTGCTACTCAATACTCGATGGATCACTCACTTCACTTGGTTTCTATAGAGCCCATCTACCTACGAAATATCTTGGAGTACAACTTATCAAAGGGAGATCAAAGCGAGTGCGGTTTGATGATATCATTGGGAAACTTAATGCACAACTATCCAGTCGGGTCAACTCCTACCTTTCTTCGGTGGGAGAGTCACTCTCCTTGCTAGCATTCTAACCACATTCCCCTCCTTTGTACTTCAAATGACCTGCATGAAGAAGAGTTCAAGAATCCAGATTGAAAGAATTTTCAACAGGTTCCTTTGGTCTGGGCAAAGGAAACAATTCCACTGGGCTAGTTGGCAAAAGCGGCTAAACCTCCGGAGACTGGGGGTGCAGGTTTTAAAGGAGTGAAGCATCCGCAGAAAGTGAACTTTTGCAAGCTTTGGATCCTCTTCGAGCAACATAAGTCTCTCCGGGCTCGGTTCTTGAAAGGTAAATATTGCAAGGACACTCACCCCAATAATGCATGCGGCAAAGCGCGGTTCGAGGATATGGAAGCATATGGTGAGGCATAGAGAAGTTCTTTGAATCTCTTTTCCTGTGGGAGCCGGGAAAAGGGGATATTTCTTTTTGGCATGATAAGTGGTGTCTCGAAGAGATGTTGGTGGCCTTACCCAACACCTTGTTAAAACTTTTTTCCAGTGGCTTCTTGCCGGGAAGGGGATAGTTGGTCCATTCCCGAACTTCGACAATTCTGGAAGAGGATTCGATCGACCAAATTGCAAATATTCAGTTTGACAAATCACTCCCTGACAGAATTATCTGGAATTCGGCTAGGAAGCATACACTCACCAAACACATCTATCAAAAGATTTATAACTGGTCTCTTGCCAGCTGGGGAAAGATAATTTGGAACAAATATCTCACCCCTCTATGTCCTTTATGATATGGAGAGTGTTTCACAACTACATACCCACAGATGACATCCTCGAGTTAAAAGGCTCGAGAGGACCCTCCAAATGTTATTTATGTCGGTGTCATGCCGAGACTCGTTCAACACCTTTTCTTCTCCTGCCCTTTTGCTCAAAAAGTATGGAATGGTGTCTTGAATCTTTTCAATTTTCCCACTTTATTCGTTGGATTGGCGGGATCTACTTATATGCTTGGGAATCTTGGCGGAAGACCAAGGTGGGTTGCATTCCTTTCATTGTGGCTTGGTTCATTTGGATGCATAGGAATGGGCTGAAGTTTGATGGGAAGGTCGCGAGAGCTGAGTTGGTTGTTGCCAACTGTCAATCCTTCATTTCCAAGCTGATCACTAATAAACATTTTCCCAGCATACTTAGCACCCCTATCCCTGACCACCAGAGTAAAGCCAAAATCATTCTCATCCATTGGAAGACTCCTACCCACCCCAAAATTAAAGTGAACACTGATGGTGCTTTCACTGATCAGGTTGCTGGTATTGGAGGCATTTTAAGGAACCATAAAGGTAAGTGCATCAGTTATTTTCGATCACCTATGTTGGCTGTCGATCCACTTGAAGGCGATTTGCGGCGATTTTCGGGCCATCTACATTGCTTCATATAATCATTGGGCCAACATAACCGTGGAGGGTGACTCCATCTCCGTTATTCGAGTATATGCAACAGTGCTATGGCACCACCCCAGCACCACTCTCAATGGATTAAAAGAATCAAGACTCTCACTCATCAAATTGCTTGTTTACTTGACTTCATCCATAAGGAAGGTAATAGGCCGGCAAGATGGCTAGCTCAATCTGCCATCACTCGAACAGAAGTAAAAATCTCAAAGTCTCCACCTCCTCAATCTGTCTTTTCTTTTGGAAGCGAGATATTTTCCGAGCACCCCATTTCAGAATTATAGAGGACTGAAGCTGCTGCTTTGGTTTCTCATAGATGTTGGTTTTTTGGTTTTTTGGGTATACTGCCATAGCAAGACATGTATAAGTTTTTATATTTTTGGGAAGTTTAGTGTTCTCTTGTAAATGTCACCTCCCCACTGGGGTAGACTCTGGCTTATCAATTTGATTAACATGTAGGGAGCAAGGGTTTGCTCCTTTCTTTCAAAAAAAAAAATATATATATATATATATATATATATATATATATATATATATAAGCAAAATGGTGGCTGTTGGAGCTCTGCTAGGGTTTCTAGCATGATTCTGCCGGCGGCGGCTTCTTGAGTGGTAGCTCAGGTAAGGTGGGGTGGCTCTCTTGCTGTGGTGGAGAAGGTTTCTTGGTGTGGTTCGTTTCCACTGTTCTTCTTTGGCGGTTTCACCCTTCTCGGGCTCCACAAATTTGAAATTTACTGTTCCATTGGTTACTCCTTACTTTGCTTTTGCTTGTTGGAGGAGGAGTGCTCAACTCCTTTCCTTCCCTCTCTGCAGGGTTTCCTGGGGCTGGAGTTTCATCCTTCCAGGGCATCTGTCGTTCAAAGTCCTTTATTGTTCTATTGTTGTGCTTTCTGTGAAACTTCTTCGTTTCCTTTGGTTACTTCTTGCTTTGCTTTGCTTTTCTTTGGTTTGCACTGAGTTGTGTCTCTGGATTTTAGCAATCCCTGTACCTCTTGTGGTTTTGGAACTCTTTGTTGTGCCCTGAATGGATAACCCAACTGACCCTCCTACCAGATTGGATGGGTCTAAGATTTCATATGCTGGAGTGGTAGGCCACTCCCCCTCTCTATCTTCCAGCAAGCTGGTTTTTCCCCAAGTGTTTCATGAAGTCTGCTCGTTGGTAAAACCCAATGCCCTTTCATCCACCCTGTTGGTGAAAAGGAGGGTTGCCGGCCATTTTTCTCTCGATGCTTGAACTGGAAGCTTTAAATGAGGAAGTCAAACTAACCCTTATTGGGAAATTCACTCTTGGCCATCCCAAAATGGAATTAGTTAGAGCTTTCTTTGACTCCCTGGCTTTTATTGGCAGCTGGAAAATGGGTCTCCTTGATGGGAGACATCTTCTCATCAATCTATCCACAGAAGAGGACTATGCTAGGCTTTTTGCTAAGCAAATGGTGACAATAGCTGGCATGGACATGAAGCTACTTAAATGGACACCAGACTTTGACCCAAGCAAAGAACCTCCTATTGTTCCCATTTGGTTTAAGTTCCCAAAACTACCCTACAGATACTTCAACCATAACACTCTTTTCCAAATTGCTAGGGGTATTGGCACTCCCCTAAGGATGGATGCAGCAACTTTCACCAGGGGGATGCCCGATGCTTGCCGTAATTCAAATTGAAAGAGACATCTCTTTGCTCGAGATCAAGAAGATTTGTGTAGGGTCGACTTCGATGGCTACGCGGAGAGGTTATAATGAAACAAAAGCCCTACTATTGCAACCACTGCAAAATGTTTGGGCATACTGTTGAAAGGTGTTTCAGGCTCCAACCAACTTCTAAGAAATCCAACTCCACTACAACAGGGAGACCTGCCCCTATCAGTAATCCAGTCACAAAACTTGTATCAACATCCCCTTCCACCATTAATAATAACCTGGCCCACCTTTCATCCCCTATCCCTACTGATCTTATTCATACTTCCAACCCCTCTGTGACAATCTCTCCTATGGAACACCCATACCCTTCACCCCCAAGAGCTCCCCCTTCACAGGTCAATCCCACTTCTCCTATCATTCCCCCACCTCCCCTCCCCTCACCTCCCCCCTCCCACTGAGCTAGCTGCTGTTTCTCCTTCTCCTCTGGCCCTTCCTGTTGGAGAGTTTCAAGAGTCTTTGGAACATGCTTGGGAAGTTCAAATCTCTAAAAAAAAAAAATCCAAATCAGATCCTACTAGAAACCCCCCTTCTCATCCAAGACCCCTTCCAACCCTGCCCCCCCCCCCTTCTATTAGGGGCAGAACCAGATCTAAATCTCATCCCCCTCCCACCTCTCTATTTAACCCATGATAAATTTCCTTTGTTGGAACATTAGAGGTGTGGCACAACCCTCTTCTCTAAAAAGACTCATTTAACTTACCAAAAAACACTTTATCTGGTGCCTTGCCATCCTTGAACCCCTTGTTCACCAAGCTCCTTCCAAAATCCTCAAAAAGTTTCCTGGTTTTTCCCACTTTGCCAATTCCAACAACAAAATTTGGATTCTTTGCAGAAAAGAAATCTCTTGGACTGTCCTTCTGGATCACCCCCAAATAGTTCATCTATCTCTCCAATTTGCTGGCCATTCCATTTTTGCCTCCTTTGTCTATGCTGGCTGCAGGAGCATTGACAGATCTCAACTTTGGGAGCAAATTCATGCTTTTAGTACCCATATTAACTCCCCCTAGATTGTGGGTGGGGATTTTAACTGCATATCTACACCAGCTGAAAAAATTGGTGGTAGAAGGCCTAATGTTAGAACCATGTGCAACTTCAGAGATAACATCCTTGCTGCTGGGCTCTTTGATCTGGGGTTCAAGGGCCCTCTTTTCACATGGAAGAGGAATCAAGTTCAGGAAAGGCTAGACAGAATATTGTCCAATGAGCTTTGGCAATCCCATTTCCTCCATACCCAAATCACCCACCTGGCTCTTACTTGTTCTGATCACAGACCCCTTTTGATCTCCCTCACTATTCCTCCTAATCAGCAATCTAAACCCCCTTTCAGATATCAGAATTTCTGGTCTTCTCACCCTGATTTTTTGCAATTTGTCAAGAACCACTGGAAAGCTCCTACTCAGCAGAATCCCTGGATCAGATTATGCTCTCTACATCATAACCTGAGTCCCCAGCTGAATAAGTGGGGGTGGCAGCAATTTGGCAATGTATTTTCTGCAGTTGAACAGGCTGAATAAGAAGTGTTGTCATTGGAGGAGAAGACCCAACATAACAATGATCTAAACCCCCTTCTGCTAGCAGCTGAAGTTAAATTATTGAAATCCATTGATACCCAAGATATGTATTTAAAGCAGAAGGCATCCATCAAGCACTTTGTTGAGGGAGATAAGAATACAGCCTATTTTCATGCCTACTTACAGTATAAAAGAAAATGCAGCTATATTCACCAAATAAAAAAGGAGTCTGAGGAATGGGTCTCCCATCATCTGGATATTGGCAGGAGTGCCACTCAACATTTCAGCAAGCTGCTCCATCAGCCATACATGGATAGAACCCCAATCTCATTTGCTCTCTTCAGGGATCAACAGCCCCTCCTATATGGGAAAGATCTCAGTTTTCCCCCTTCTGAAAGTGAAATCTGGCAGGCCCTCTCATCCATTGATCCATCCAAAATAGCTGGCCCAGATGGCTACACATCTGATTTCTATAAAAAGGCTTGGACAATCATAAAAAAAGACATTATTGAAGCTATTGCTAACTTCTTCCAAGGTGGAGACATTCCCCAATACTTCTACAGCTCTAACTTTGTGCTTATTCCCAAAGGCAGTATGCAGACCACTTGGGACCACTACAGACCTATATCCCTCACTTCTGTTATCAGTAAACTAATTAGCAAGATCATTGTTAACAGATTACAACCCCTATTAGACCATCTCATCAGCCCCAATCAAATTGCATTTGTCAAGGGAAGATCCATATCTGATAACATCCTGCTGGCTCAAGAATTGCTGTTAGACCTTAATAAAAAATGTAGAAGTGGAAACCTAATCTATAAGTTGGACATCAAGATGGCCTATGACACCATCAACTGGAACTTTCTGTTGGAGACTCTTGCTGCTAGGGGCTTTCAGAACAATTTCTGCAACCTTATCAAAAGATGGCTAAAAGCAAATGCTCATTCCATAATTCTAAATGGTTCCAGTTGGGGTTACTTTGTCGCCACTGGGGACTTAAACAAGGGGACCCTCTATCACCTACTCTTTTCATCTTGGCTATGGATTATCTTTCTAGGCTCCTTAACCATACTGCCACAATGCATGGTTCCACCAGGTATCACCATAAATCCAATATTACCATCTCTCATCTGATATATGCTGATGATGTCATGATTTTTTCCAATGCTTCTAAAATTGTTGTTAAGCCAACCATGAAATGCCTGCATTCTTTTCAACTGTGTTCTGGGATGAAATTCAACCCTGCCAAAAGCTACCTGCTTTTTCCCCATAAAGTTACTGCTGACACCAAACACTGGATCACTTCCTTCACTGGGTTTTCTAGCACCACACTACCTATAAATTACCTTAGGGCCCAACTTAATCTAGGCAGAGCTCAGCAAAGACAATTTGATGAAGCCTTGAACAAGATTAGCACATACCTGGCTAATTGGACTCACAATTACCTCTCAAATGGGGGTAGAATAACCATTCTCAGGAGCATCCTCACAACTCTCCCAACCTATGCACTCCAAACATCAGGTATGAATAAAGGCACACAATACCAATTTGAAAGAGCTTTCAATCAGTTCTTATGGGCTGGACAAAGGAAGCAGCTTCACTGGTCATCCTGGCATAAAGTTGCTAAACCTATTTGGGTAGGTGGGATGGGCTTCAAAACCCTCCAGCAGATCTCCCAAATTAACTTTTGCAAACTTTGGCTCAAATTCAAATCCCAAACCTCTCTTTGGGCTCAATACATCTCTGGAAAATACTGCAGGCACATTCACCCTTCCCAAGCAACTAACAAAACTGGCGACTCTAAAATCTGGAGAGCCATGGTGAAAAACAAAACCCATGCTGAGAATATGTACATCTGGAACTTAGGACATGGCAATGTATCTTTCTGGCTGGATCACTGGTGCCCAACTGATTGGCTCCATCCCTTCCCTACCTTTCCTGATCCTAAACTCAAAGTTGCTAACTACTGGAATGGGGACATCTGGTCTATTCCATCCTTACTTAAGGTGTTGAGTAAAGATTCTGCTGATCAAGTGGCTACAATAAAATTCAATAACAAAGAGAAAGACTCCATCAACTGGTAATCACACCTCTCCCACAGCCTTTCTAAAGACATCTACTCCAAACTTTACAATTGGAACACTGTGCAGTGGGGAGAGGCGCCCTAGAACAAATACCTCTCCCCTTCCATGTGCTTTTTCTCTTGGAGAACTTTCTTAAAGCTGCTTCCCACTGATGATATCCTCAAATTGAAAGGAATTAGAGGCGCCTCATGCTCGTAAGCTTTCGTCGGAAAGAGGAAGAATCCATTCCACACTTATTTTTCGGATGCACTTTCTCTCAATCACGTTTGGAGAAAACTCACCCGCCAGTTCCACTTAAACACTCGAATTTGACTTGGGATCTCCCGTCCTCCTGCCGGCTAGATCGGAATGCAGCTGGTATGGGAGCTATCCCATTTATCATTGCCTGGTTTATCTGGATGGAGAGAAACAAAGTTAACTATGAGGGAACTACACCAAGTGAGTTCCAAGTTACCAAAAAGTGCCTTTCTTACATCCAGAAACTCATCAGATACACTAAATTCCCTAATATTTGCTGCCTGGAACTTTCAAACTGTCTCCCTTCCTTCAAGATTGGTCTGGTATCTTGGATCCCCCCCCATTACCTCAAAGTCAACTGTGATGGCAGCTTTTGTACTAATTCTGCTGGCATTGGTGGTCTTTTCAGAAACAATGATGGTAAATGCAGACTTTTCTTCCATGCTCCTGTGCAAGCCACTGATTCTATGGAAGCTGAACTTATTGCCATCTATTAGGCTCTGAACATTGCTAGGAACTTTAATTGGTATCATATTGAGGTTGAAAGTGATGCTAAACTGGCCATCAAGAGAAGTAAGGAAACCGAGCTCCTCGCTACTCTTCCCTGGAACCATCTTTATTGGGTTAAAAGAATTCATGCAATTAGATCTCTCATCTAACCTCAGTTCTCCTTCATCTATAGAGAGGCTAACCAGCCAGCTGACTGGTTAGCCAAATTGGGAGCTCATTCTGGTGAAGTAGTCATATCTCATACCCCCCCATCCCAGCTATCCTTGCTCATTGGCAGTGACATCCTTAAGGTCCCTCACATAAGAATTCTTCACTAACTGGGGTCTGGTGGGCCCTCTCTCCTCTCCACACCTCATCACCATCTTCTCAGCTTTTAAAAATTGTTTTGTGCCTAATTGAAGGCTGTTTTGTTTTTGAGTTTTCATAGCCCTTCTGTTAGTTAGCTAAATAGTCGTTTTGTTTCTGTTTTTGGGTTTGTGAGGGATGCAGCCCCCCTCAACCGTTTTTGTACCCAATTTCTAATAGTAACAAAGTTTTCTTTTTAAATATATATTTATATATATATATATATAATTTTATTTTTTTATTTTAAATTTTTGAAATACAGTATATTATTTTTAAATATAATTTAATAATAAAAATAATTAATAATTAAATAAATTATAAATATAAATATATATATAGCTATATATATATATATATATATATATATATATATATATTTAATATTATTTTTTTATTTTAAATATTTTAAGTATAGTATATTTTTTATAAATATAATTTAACTATAAAAATTTTTAATAGTTAAATAAATTATAAATAAATAAATATATATGTGTATATATAAATATATATATATATATATTTATATAATATTATTTTTTTAAATAATTTAAGTACAGTATATTATTTATAAACATAATTTAATTATAAAAATATTTAATAATTAAATAAATTATAAATATATATATATATATATATATATATATATATATATATATATATTATTTTCTTTTTAAAAGAAAGAGCGTCTTATGGCTCCCTATGCGTTGATAACATGTAAATGATACAAAAAGAGGGGGGAGGTCAAGCTCTTAAATTTTCACCCAGAAGGGTTTGACCTCCACGGTACAACTCGACGCAAAAAAAAAGAGCTATCATTGTAACAATAACAAAAAACACAACAAGTTTAATCTCATATCAAAAGGAAAATATCAGGTAGCACGTCATGAATATCACAAGCAAATTAAAATGTGGCTGCACAGAAACAAAATTCCAGCAAGAAAACAACTGGGCAAAGAAGAAATATTCCTCGCTCATTTTTCTGTGGATTTCAGTAGAGGCAATAAAAGAGTGATGGAGAGTTGATGGAGAGTATATCGCCGCGAAGCCGAGGTCCCAAGTATGCGGTAATAACTTCCTCCATGCGGGACGCTGGAGAGCATGTAATGGTTCGAGCGCGCTCCAGGTACTTGCAGGTATGGAACCGAACCTGAACTTAAAACATACATATAAGGTTTGTATATATATGTAAGGTTCATATATATATATATGTGTGTGTGTGTGTGTGTGTGTGTGTGTGTGTGTGTGTGTGTAAGCCTGTGCAATTCGGAGGAAATCAAACAGCAAACGGCCAACGACAAAAGATTTTGCATAGTCTTTAGATAGCAAAATAAAATATGTCACACATGAACTGAAAGGAATAGAAACCATGACAAAAAGATTGCTTCATATAAGGATTGCTGCATGTATTTATATATATATATATATATATATATATATATATATATATATATATAAAGCTATATATATAAATATATTGAATATAAAGTTATATAGATAAATATATATAAGTTTATATACCATAACTGTATATATAGAATTCATATATATATAAACAATAATTTATATATATAGATATTTTGACATATGTATATCTATATATAGTTATGAACAAATTTATACATTCATATCTATAAATATATATGTATGTATATATAACAAAGGGGTCGTACCAGATTACTTGCTCAAATAAAGAATAAGAAGATCAAGAGAATCAAAGAATTGGTATATCCATATTATCTCCATTGAGCAAAATCGATAGGTCCGGGGCGGGTTAGTACCCACCAAAATCCGAGCGCTTAAAAAACCGAGATTAGCCAACCATTTAGCTGGTCTATTTCCTTCCCCGTAGATGACATTCTAACTGACCGAGATATGAGAATTGATGTATTTAATGTGATTTATATAATATATAATATCCCACGGTATCGATATATTATTAGTTAAAGCTAGAAATAAATTGGATGAATCACCTCAAAAATAAT
>CM040430.1:33878075-33913075 GCA_022702705.1 Papilionanthe hookeriana x Papilionanthe teres | reverse complement strand
AGAGGGTTAGGAACAACATAGTGGATGCCTCAAATGAGTTCCTTCATGGCTCATGTGGGCTTGATGTGGCTTCATGGCTCAACCAAAATAATTTTATTCCACTTACATTTACCCAATCTTCAATTTTCCAAATTTTCAATTTTTGACCCCCGGGACCCTACACCCGCCTTACCTACCCAAAACCCTTGAAACTACCCAAATTTCTCAAAAATTTCCAAATCACCCAAAATTCTCCAAAATCATTCCTAAACATTTCTCTCCACTCAAATTGATCATCCATACCCAAAAATACCAAAATTCCAAGAAAACCTCCCAATACTCTCAAAAATACCCAAAATACCCTCTCGACCCAAAAATCCAAAAATTCAGAAAATTCCCAAAAAAATTTCAGAAAATCCCAAATATTCCCAATTTCCATTTTGTTCAACAACACCATGGGACAATTTTGTCAATTTACCCTACTTTTGTCAAAACCCCCACTCACCCATTTTAACCCTAAGTGAACCCAATGTCAAACCAAACCTACTCAATTGACCCAAATTCTGGTCCAATTCAATTCTAAACTTCAATTCAACATTCCCAACATCAATCTAGACCAAATCCAAGTCCAATTTGTTCGACATTTGGATCCAATCTCACTTTTCGCCTTAAAGCCCAATTTGGACCCATGACCCAAACTCACCCAATTCAACCTCCAATTAACCCCAAATCTTTTATAAATCTTCCCAGCATCCCCACAAGCAAAAACACTAGCATGATTTGCCCAAAATTTGGACCCAAACCCCACTCAAATTCAACTCCAAAGCTACAAGAAAGGCCCAATTTCGACCTAAACCCAAATCTAACCCAAATGAGCCCAAACCCCAAAATCAAAGCCCAACCAAAGTCAAAACCTCTTTGAAACACTCCCATAAACATTTCTCAACATTAATTTTACATCAATTTCAACCCTAGCCCAACATTGGCCCAACTTGGCCCACTTGGACCTATATTGGCCCATTCACCAAAAGAAGCCCAAATTCAACCCAATTCAAACCCAAATCACTCCCAATTTTCTTCAAGTCACTCATAACACATCCATGAGCTAAACCCAACAATTATTTGTCCCAAGCTTTTACCAAAATTTCATCCCAAAATCCATTTTAAATTCAGAAGCCCACTTTCCTAAACCATCTTAAAGTTTCATCTAAAACCCTTTCAAAAAGCCCAAAATCCACCCTAAAGCCCACATGACATCTCCATTTGCCATCCACTTAATTAAAGCCATTCCCTAAGTCCTAAATTCAACAAATAATTCCAAATCAAGTTTCATACAAATCTCCATCAAATTACCAAAAATTCCTAAAATCCATTTTCATGAAATGGACTCAATTTTTTCCCAAGCCAAATGGAGCCATGAAGCTACATGCCATATGCAAGCCATGGCAGCCACTTTACACATCACCATGTCATTTTTGGCAAAGGGAGGGAGTCCTTAATGAATCCCTTAAGGGAGATTAAGCCTTTTCATGACTCTCTAAACCTCACAAACATAAATGTACTTAGAGCTATGACTTCTCCCCACTAAGCTAGTCAACTCTACTCCATCTCCCAGCCCCAAAATCGTGCCTTGGAGGGTGAACCAAACCTAACCATGACTTGGACCCATTCAACCCAAATTACCCTCCCCCATTCCATCTAAATCAAACCCTTTACACATGGCCAATGCCAATTGATTGCAATAAGCCCACGCCCGACCTCGCCCGACTAAGATGAGGACCAATGCCGGGCCGGCTGCCCACTGTGTCGCCGGAAAACACCACACAGAGCTCACATGTGAGCCCAACTTGAATTCTCACATGCCGAGCCGCCCCATCCCTGCCACAGCTGTTCTTCGCTGAGCAAACTCTGATCCCAAGCCCTAACTCTCTCTAGGAGGCCCTCCACCCTCTCCTATTTAAACACCACCCTCTCGGCCATGAGAGGTGCCGAAAACAAACCCAAGTGAAACTCGCCAAAATTGTTCCACTACTCCCTACGTAGCACTTGATCCCCACCAAATCCCCCTCGCCATTTCTTCTTTGTGAGCTCACTTCGTAGCGTCGAAATCCAAGCCCAAAACTGTGGACACTCCTCCATAGTGAGCCAATCCCCAAATTGATTGGTTCTACACCTTCACCGTACCATGGGAAGTGTCCACCAAATAAAAAGCCCCATCTCCAGCCACCCAACATCTACCTCCAAGCTTTCAGGACGGCTCGTCGAAATCACACCTAGACAATTCACTGCATCAGAGACTTCATCCGTAGCTTGTCGGGATCCAATCGAAGGTGCAACAACCCTCGATCGGAAGCCCACACTTTCCGAGCAAAGTGTACGGCCTCACTCTTCTTCCCGAGCTTCGAACATTCTCCATTTCTATTGCGTAAATTTCATCCCACATAAATCGTATGGATGTGTTCGTCTTCTCAAGACGAATCCATGAGCATAAGAACATGAAAATCCACGTAGCATCGAGTGAGATCTTATGGATTTGGGCAGACGGCTCGGCGAGGACGCTCGTGACGATGAACGATGCCGTCCATTCAATACACGCGCGGACCGACGGCTCGTACGGCTTCGGGACTGTGGAGACGGTACGGGAACCGTGGGGCCCGGTTGCCGATCGTGCGTTCGAGATGCCGAGGATGACGCGGCGCCGCGCATAAATAGAAAATTAGGGATTTTTCTTCGATTTATTTAATTCCCTAAACTTCAAAAATTCATAACTTTGTAGAAAAATCGAAAAATAAAAATAAAAATACCTCTCGTCGTTGAATCGCAGGAGAATAATGTGGAAAAGAAATTATTTAATTTCATCAAGTATTTTATTTTTAATAATTATTTACTCTCTCGCATATTTTTTTTTAATTCTCTATGCATGTATACAATTCACCATGGCATGAGACCATAGAAAGGCTCGAATTCGGGAACATTCGCCGAATTTTCCAAAGTCGAGGCCATCCCCTTATGAAAAGTTAATGTTTTTCTCAAATTCATGTTACCGTTTTAGTATTTTAATTCCACAACAGATGTTAGAATAAATTCTAGGAAAATTTGGTGATGTTCCTTATGACTCGCAGGACCCTAGGAAAAATAGGTTTTGAGTTAATTCATTTAAAACAACCCTAATCTAGCTTAAACACCCAAATGCATCTCTAATTAATTAGAGCTAACCATACATCAAATTGACTTGAAATCAATTCTCCAATCGACCTTTAGGATCAGAGGAACCCACCATAAAAATTTGAGGTCAATCGACTCTAAATAGCCCTACTAATCGTTCGATTAAGCCATTTAGCCATTTTAAACTTTAAAATTCATAACTTTCAAAATATCTTTCAAAATTCACCAAATTGGTTTTGGAGTCTCTCTGATATCAGAGAAATTTAAGAAAATTAAAATTTCAATTTTCTAAAAAAGTTGATTTTTAATATTATTTTAATATTTTCAATAATTAAAAAATAATGAAAATCACAAAAATAATAAAATTCACTAAAATGTCACATTTCTCAATTTTTAATCACTTACAACAAATCCCATATTTTTCAGTTCATTTAGTGAGATATTAAATTTTAAAGCCCTAAGGTAATTTTAAAATTAAAAAATGTATTTTCTAGCATTTTCACTAAAAATAATTATAATAAATCATAGAAAAATCAGAAAATTGTAAAATTCGATTCTCTCGATTTCCTTGATATCAGAGAGATTTTTGAAAAATATAAAATTTATTTTTCAACATTTATTTTATTTTTAAATTAATTAACACTCCAAAACTTAAAACAATTATAATAAAAATAATAGAATTCAAAAATCACAAAAATTAAACTAAGTGGTCCTCTGGTCATTAGGAATGTCCCCTAATTTTCTTAAGGATAGAAACTTTTCCTTGGTCATGTTATTAAATTTTCTCGGGAAATCTCTATTTTCCACCAAAAATAATTATATAAATAAATTAAATACAGAAAAATCACATTTTCTCCTCTCATGTCTTTATTGACATATGAGTGAAGTCACATAAAAAATTCAAGTTCATTCGAGTTCAATTTCATGAGTTATGAAATTATTAAGCTTAAAGGGTAAAGGTAATTAAAATTTTTAATCCTAATTAAAACTTTAGGTTTAATACAAAATTAACAAGTAAAATATTTGATCCTAATCTGATTGGATGATTGAAATTTAAATAATTAAAGGGTAGAAACCCATTAAGCAATTTAAAATGATTAAACCTAATTAAATAATTGATTAAATTTCAAGAATAATAAAATTGGAATTATTAAAATAAAGGATATTATTAGGAAGAGATTTATTCTTTAATTTAAAAATCACTAAATTAATTATCTCATTAATATTCAATTCTTAATTAAAGTGATAACTCAAATTCAAAATATTAAAAGACTTAATCATTAAACTAAAAATTAAATTATTAAACTTTTTAAAATTTAAATTAAATTAAAAATTAAATTAATCAATTAAATTAAATTAAATTAAATTAAATTAAATTAAATTAAATTAAAATTAAAAGTTGGATTAAATTAAAGATTAAATTAAATTAAATTAAATAAACAATCTAAATTAAATTAAATGAATAAATTAAATTAAATTAAATTAAATTAAATTAAATTAAATTAAATCAAATTAAATTAAAATTAAATCAAATCAAATTAATTTAATTTAACATCAAATCAAACTAAATTGAATTAAATTGAATTGAATTAAATTAAAACTCAATTAAATTAAATTAAATTAAATTGCTTCACTCCAAATATAACATCACCAAAACACATAAAGAATTCAAAATAAATCTAAAATAACTCGGAACACTATTCCAAATTTAAACCCATTAATCAAATTAAACTAAATCACAAACCATTTGAATACCAATACTCCTCTAAAGCTTTAGTTATCATAACTCCTAAACAAGTTCTAATATTAAATGAAATGTTATCACTTATAAAGGATATTCAAACATCCTAAATAATCGAGTAAGATAATAACAAAACTTAACTAAACCTCGATCCATTAATTCATTTGTGTAATTGAATTCATTCGGGACTTAAAACAATCCTAGAAGTAATTAAAAGATGTTTAAGATTCTTCCTAAGCACTTCCTCAATATGATATATTTATAAGAACAATCAACTCAATCGTTTTCGATGAAGAAAATCGCCTTCAAACCAAAACACAAGAAAGCTAGACGTCATAGGAAATGACTAGCCATAACTGATTGGGAATTTGGTAGAAAACCATAACCCTTCCCTTGGGGTTTTCTTTACCTAGGAACTTGCTTAAATATTCTAATTGTGTTTTAAGTGCAATTGAATGAGACTGAAGCATCTTCCAGTACGTTTATTTTATCAGTAATTTATTTTCGCAATTTACATTATTGCAATTTATTTAATCAGAGACAGACTTACTTTTCTTGCATGATAAACAATCAAGGATGAAAACCCACACCTTTAGGATAGTCCCTAAACCGAAAACCAAACTAAAATTAAAAGTCATTGTCGCATAAAAAATTCACCGCCACAACATTTCAAAATATAAAACAACTCAAAGTTTAATCACAAACATAACACAAAACTACAATTATAACTAAATTAAAACGTCCCGTTGGATGATCGACTACTCGATTGATGTAACCTACGTTGCTAACGGGATTTCCCACTGGCCTAAATGAAAGTGTGGAACTCATTCAACATTGAAAGGCTTGAAGAAATTCATCCGGACTAAGGAATCCGATAAAATAATGATGCCGGAAGGATGGAACCGTGGGATTCAAATCCGTTGTCGTTATAATCAACTTTAAGATTTGTTTTAATTAAAATACAAAACACTTGGAAATTAAGATTTCTTCTCTGAACCAAAACACTTTTCTCATCCCCCGATTTATGACTTCTAAAACTAAAACCTCCGCAACAACAAGGAGCTCGGAGCACAGGCAGCACGGCCATCGTCACGCAAAACTTGAGTCTACTTCAAATAAAACTTTCCCTAGAATTAAATAACAAAGCCATAGGATTTCGAGGTAGTTCGCTAGTGCAACATAAATCCTCAACCTTTTTGTTGTGCATTCGCATGATCAGGTCATAAATTAAAGCCCTAACCGGACTCTTAGATTCCGAGGTAGTCGTCCGATATGACATAAACCCTCACATCTTCAAGTATATTTGTATGATTCTAGCATATAAATATAAGTCCTAATTAACTAAAATCGTGCAAGATCAAAACATTAAATAAACATTAGGACTTTCCTAAATCCAAGCCAAACAAGAGGATACCGGGAAATTATCGAAGTTCACTTCGAATCTCGTGATTTCTCCTACCTTTCTTCCTTTGAATTCTCAAAACAAAAATGTTCTAAACTTGATCCATTCCCTATTGAAATTCCAAAATTCAATCCTTTGAAAACTTAAACTTTCAAATTCCCGAGAGCAAAATGCATCATTTCGATTATTATCGAGAGTTTTCAGTGATTCCCGTCACTTAAGATGGGGAACAACTATAGGGGCTTGCCCTTATAGGAATTTTAAAGAACCCGTGTAATATAAACCCTGTTTAATGCTTTCATATTAAGCACGGGAATTTGTTTGGCTTATAAAAATTGGTTCGCGTACCAAACGGATGTCACAAATCTTCTAGTTTATTTAATCGAGCCCCACCATCAAGCAAAGGTGTTCATCCTTAGGATAGATACACGGTTTGTGGTGTGGTGCTCGTTTATACAAACTATTCGGGATGCGAGATCGTCTAATTTCATATCTTAAAATTTTCAAACTTAAAATTATTTTCAAAATGTAATACTTTTCAAATTATTTATTTAAATTAAATTTAAAAAAAAAAATTCGCCGACAACTTCGTTAGGCGACCCCTTTTCAAAATAAAACGCACAACCTAAAAAAATGCCGACAACTTCGGCGACTTCCGCCGGGGAATATTCCTCTCTCCATTATAATCAAATAATTTCGCTTTCAAAAGTCAAGAAAGGCATCCATGTCCTTAAAGGTCAAACTACCCTTCTTTTCGCGTCAGGGTACTCATGTTCATTTCTACTCAACAAGTATAGCCAACATTCTTTCGGATTTAGGAGCCACCGTTTAGACACCCCTAAACATAGGTTCGAGATCCTTTTACCTCATTTCCGAGGTGGGGTGGGACCCCCAACAAAGCTGGGCCAGAGCGATCCTTCGAGTCGAGAAGTTCCGCATAAGACTTTCTTCTCATTTCCAACTCCGAATCGGATCCATTACCTTCTTACACCTTTGAACATTCCGTTCTAAATAAACAAACTTTTATAAATGATTCTTTTAACAAATAACTCCTTCTTATAAATACATGAACAAGAATGTGTTCTACCTTTCAATTCTTTTCGTCCCGATGAGAAGAAGCATAACTGGGGACTCGACAAATCCGAATCTACCATGCAAGAATGGAGGCTCCAAAGCTGATTTTCCTTCACCAACGGACCGGACTTCACCGTCTATAAGGATGAGCCGCCCGACAATGGGATCATCCGATTTCGACAAGGATTCAAAACACGAATATCAAGATCACCGACGTTTCCTCTTTGCACCGACGAACAAGGTATCTGAAGTCGAGAAGCGTCGCTTGAGTTCAACCTTAGGTTGACTCGAGAGTTTCCTCCCCCGCAAAAGATCCCGACCGAGAGGAGTACCGTCCGTGCGAGGATCCGTTCTTACTACCCCCACTCGGTCTAGTCAAGCTCGCACCTACCCCGACTTCTGCCAAATTAAAGGGGAAAGAAACTGCATTATGGTAAACGTGTTACCGTGGAGGGTACGACTTTCCCTTGCGTAGACCTTCCGTTTTTGAAATCGTCTTAGCCCAAGAATTCCATCATCGACAATGACCCTAAGAAGAAATGTATGGGGAGGATCGTCGGGAGAAGCCGTAGCCGCCGAAATTGCTTTCCGGAGGGAAATCCCGTAACCGCCCGAATATACACCGTCGCCCGAATATACACCGCTGCCCGAATATACACCGCCCTCGAATACATACCAATTTTGGGAGGAAGCGGTGTTCCATCCCCTCCGCCGCAGGACGAGGAAAATGTTTGCAAGATTGTCGCCACATCGCCTGTACCCCGCATATTACAACGATAGCCGCAAGAAAAGGACTAGAACTACGCCGTTTGCTCGACCGGCGACTTTGATAGAGAAGTTAAGAAAGAAGGAAAAGTGCCCCGTACGCAGATTCTACGGCGACGCAAGGCGCGCCAAGTCCCGTCGGGACCCCGACGAACCCGCCATCATGACAAAAGCCAAGTAAAAGAATGAAGGGGCCAGTCCGCCCGTCGTCGTCTCGTGATTACGATTAGGAGGATACCACCTTCCAACATCTGGCCGACGACCATCCGGTCCTAGACCTTTCCGCTGCTGTATGATGGCATGGCGTCCACTACTCGGGCGCTAAGATCGAAACAACAACCCGAGAAAGAAAGTCTCGCCAGAGACTTGAATCAAAGAAAGTGCTACCGCGATAAAGGAGACTCGCAGAAGGGATCCAACAACATCGTACGACATCCGCGAGGATGCGCGTAAAGACCCGCTAGAAGATGCCATGTAGTGCCGAGAACCGACATCCGACGATTAGCAAAAGAAAGAAGAGAAATTTGGGGACGAGATTGATTCATCGGAGTTCATGGACGATGAATATGCGAAATCAACATGGTCCAAACACGAGCTTCATCAACTACGCAAGCGTGTTCCCCGCAATGGCAGTAAAGAGAGCGTAAGTGATGAGAAGACAGCCTTCAAGAAAGAGACGATATGATCGCCTAAACGGCGAAAAGGATGGAAGAGATGGCTATAGCTCTAGCCACTCTCCAGAGTCAAGTGCAACCACAAAGAGAGACACCCCCGCAGGTCATTCACATTGTAGACGTGGAGGAAAGGAGATTACATCCGTCAACGGGGATGATCAACTCGAAGAAAGATACAACACAAAGTATGATTCAAAAGGGATATCAAGAGCTTGGTGGAACAAAGAAAGTAGAAGCCTTAGCACAATCAAAGAGCGGGACATCCATTCGACTTCCGGTGTACCTTACCCGGAAGAATTCTCGACGTTGTCCAATACCCAAGCGCCTGTACCACCTCCGTTCAAGACATTCGACGGAACCGGGAACCCCCGACAAGATGTTGCACACTTTCGTGCCGCTTGTTGCAATGCCGGCGGAGCGAGCAAGCATTTTTCCGACGTTCGTCACAGCTCGTCGTGATCGCCTTCGACCGGTATGCAGACCACTAAATGGTTCGGTGAAGACGTTCTCGAACTAGAGAGCTCTTCATCAAGCGATTCGCCGTGAGCTCGCACTACATCACTATAGGTGATTTAGTGGTGTAGAAACAAAAGCCGAATGAAACCTCGTGATTATATACTTCGATGGAGGAACTTGCCATGAAGTGTGAACCACAACTGCGAAGAACAACATAGCCAAGATTCATGAAAGTGAGTCTGAGCTGTTCGAAGATTTCTCTCAAAAGATCGACGACAAGAGCCTCTAGTTGTTACAAGGCCGGGAGCTTGCAAGAGGAGGCGAAGCAATTAAGTTCGCCGAGAAGACTCGACAAGCAAAGCTCCGTAAAGACTTTCGAAAAGAAATCCTGGATCGTTGCAAAAGAATCGACAAAGGCAACCAACCGATACAAATATCGTCCGAACGGCCACAGCGCAACCTCACCGTAATTACCAGCAACCCCGAATCTAGCCTATCACTATCTCCACAAGATGAACAACCTCCTCGTCCGCAACGTACATTAAGGGAACTTCCGAGAAAATATCCGTTCAAGAATAAAGCAAGGCCGAAATGTTCCGTACCGATGAAGACTCCGCATTTCCACCGCTGTGAGCCTAAAAGACCCGCAGGAAGTCAACAAGAAAGGTGATCCCAACTTTGCCCCTACCACCTAGGGATGCTCGGGGCACAAGATAGAAGATTGCATTACCTTCAAAAGTTGGCTCACGGACAACCTTCGGAAAGGGAATATAACAATCCCGAAGGATATGAAGGAACCCCGTAAAGGAGGCTCCGTTAATGTTATCCTCAATCGATCCCATCATTCCGATAGATCCCTATACGACCGACGATGGGTGCAATTCACCGCTTGGACAAGGTCTTCGAAAAAGATTTTAGACAAGATCCAAACCGCTTCGTGCGAGCTCAACTGGGGACCTCGAAAACCCGTTAAGCCGGTACTATCACTGTGATGGGTTGAACCACCTCAACAGAGCATTTATCAAGAGAAGAAGAAGATCATCAGAGAAGAGAGGACTCGAGGCTCCTAAGGCTAGACTAGGGCCGCTTATCCTGTGATAGTTGTTTCGATCTCGGTGGAGAAATCCTCGAACTCCCTTCCGGGAGACTGCATTTACTATCCGCTCACTTCTGGGATCATATAATGATAAGTGGTGATGGCGTCGTCACGTTTGACCGTTTCTAACGATTACGTAACTAGCGACAATCCGACATCGATTTCGATACCAATGACAATTCTCAAATCATACACAATCTCGACGATCACGATGACGAAGAAGACATCCATCAAGGAGGCTACGAGAGTTCAACAAGCAACGAATCCATCTCGTATTTGGGAGAGCTCTAGTCACAAAAGAGTTAGAACCTTCGCACTCGGCTTAATCCCAGAGCCTCCGTCATTCCGATTCAGAGGAGACACAAGCAAGTTCAACACTAGATTCGAAGAAATTACAGAAGTCAACTTAAGAAGTGAAAAGTTCTACCTCCGAGAAACGGGTCCAAAGGAGCCTCAGTGAGAAACAGTGGTTGTTCAAGAAGAACCAACCCCACAGAAGAAATACCCATTCGAGAAGAAGCCGAGACACATGGAAATAAAGTAGACTACAATTCGTGCTAGCCCATCTTAGGAAACTACCGCCAAACCGAGCATTTACGATGCTATCATCTTATCAAAGGAGATGAGAGAAGCTCGATCAAGGCCTTACTTCGATCCAAGAATTTGCTTAGCTCAAATGGATGGAGATTCCTTAGATGAAGTCGAGCTCGTTAAAGGAACAACAGGTGTCACCTTCACGACAATGACCACACGGGGACAAGATATCACAACCGACCGTCAGACATTTCGCCATACCGAGAAGTTGAGACTTCCGCAGTATTGCGATCCAGGAGCATCAATCAATATAATGAGTCTTCGAACACTAGCATACTTGGAAATTGATGCCGTGAGCTCGAGGCCGACAAAATGTTATTAAGAGGATTCAACCGTAAAGGAGAAAGAGCCCTCGAGCCAATAACGCTACTAATGAAGACCGCACTTAGCAAAGACAACCGCAAAATTTCACATAATCGATTCAAACATCGTTCAACGCTCTACTCGGGCCGACCATGGATACATGAAAACAGGATGGTACCATCATCTCTACAATTCGGTGCATCAAATACTACGATGAAGGAACAAGGCATCAAAGATGACTTACAACCATTCTCCGTACATGAAATTGGAATCCATGAAGATGCAAATTATTATGCACCGCCGAAGAAAACAATCTTCTCCGTAGATACCGTGACAAATGAAGCAAAGAAAGTTCAGACAACGAAGAACCCAGTTCTAGTCCACCGCTCACTCACCACTCCCTTCCGCGAGATGGCGAAGGTTTCTCCACAACTCGCATCCGAGGTCGAGGCCGGGGACGAGGCCGTGGTAGAGACGCTGTAGTCAGCTTTTGACAAGCAAAACCAGCCATCAATGTTGATCGGGAAGATGCTTTCCGCAAGAAAAAGAAATCAAACAAGAAGCAGCAACAATAAGCTCAAAAAGCCGCAATCCAAGATCTCCTTCGAAGATGAGTATGAATGAAGAATATAAATCGATGTACGAGAAGATTAACCACTACGTACATACTATGACCCTAACCCCGATCCATTCTAATAAGATCGAGGGTATAGTGGTCAAAGAGGTACGTAGCGACGCGTGCAAAGCCAATCAAATCTCTACCGAGGTGCTTCTTCCTCCAAAACTGAAAATAATGTACAATTCGAAGAATTTACCATCGAATTAATGGAATTATCTTCGAGTGGCACTCTCCTCTTTGTGTTCAAAATTTAATTCAACGTGGTTTCTTACCGACAATGACAAAAGGCCAATCACAACATTTTAAAAATTATGGAATAACTCCGTCGTCCACCCAATTCAAAGTATGACCGGATCTCGCACAAAGAGATCAAGCCGACGATACCGAATTTTGCTTGGTTGTCACTTGCGAATCTAATGAAAAATCGCAGACGAAAACTACGTACGAACTCAAGATTTACAAATCGAGACGCTCCTACCAGAATTCGAAGAAGAAATTAAATCTACAATAAACATGAGTTAATGGAAGTTAACTTAGTACTAAATAAGAACCCGTACCTACATTTGTTAGCTCCTTACTCAATAAAGAAGACTCCGAAGAAATAATCAAGTTATTAATGGAATTTAAAGACCGTTTTGCTTCTGAGCTACGATGAGATGCCAGATTAGCTCCAGAGGTCGCAGTCCATAAGCTTTCGCAGTGAATCCTACTTCCGTCCCGCCGCACAAGGTCCTTAAGAATGCGTCTAGAAATCGAACGACAAGTCATACCGAAGTTAAAAAGCTAATACGCTAAATTTGTTCGTGAAGAATTAATACCCCGACTTGGCTAGCCAATGTGGTGCCAATAAAGAAGAATGGTCGCATCGTAATTTATGTGGATCAGAGATTTAAACAAGGCATGTCCAAAAGACTTAATTCCCTCTACCGATCCCGAATTAATGATCGACACGTTTCGACGCAGAAATATTTTCATTCATGGATGGATCTTCGTGATACAAACTGATAAAAATAGTCTAAGATGAAAAGCTTACAAACATTCGGTAACGCCGATCGGAGTATATTGCTACACAAAGGATGCCATTCGGACCGAAGAACGCAGGGGCAACCTACCAGAGCAATGATAAGAATTTTTGATGATCTCATCCACAATCAAGTCGAATGCTACGTGGACGATGTGGTCATCAAAAGCAAAGTAAAAGAAAACCAATTCGTATGATTCGAGAATTGTTTTCGAACGATTAAGACAATTTAACCTTAAGATGTATCCCTTAAAATGCACCTTCGCGTCACCTCCGGAAATTCTTAGGATTCGTTGTCCGATATCGTGGAATTGAAATCGACCCGAAAAGATTAAAGCTATCTTAGAAATGCCGCCTCCCAAAACCTTAAAACAACTACGATCTTTTCAAGGGAAGCTTGCATATCTTCGACGCTTTATCTCAAACTTCTCGGTAGGTGTCAAATTTTCTCGCACTAGTAAAAAAGGACGCCAAATTTATTTCAAGAGAAATGCCGTATGCCTTCAAGGACATTAAACAATATTTAATGACACCTCCCGTTCCATGTACTGGCCCTTGTGTGAGACAGACCATTGATAAATTTATACCGCGGCTTGCACGCCGAGCCCCGTTAGCCTGTGTCAATGATGAGGGTAAAGAAAATGCTCTTTATTACTTAAGCCGTCGTTTGCTTCCGACGGAAATAAGGTATCCCGCAATTGAAAAGCATTGTTTGGCCCCGATCTTCGCCGCTCAAAAGCTCGCACTAGCATGCTTTCTCATAAGGTCAACTCCGATTTCGGCTTAAATCTTACTGCAATACTTGATGACTCGTCCAACACTTTCCCGTACTTGCCGCATGGTCAATGATATTATTGCAATTCGATATAACTTTCGTGCCTCTTCGTGCCGTAAAGGGACAAGTCTTAGCGTACTTCGCAAAGACACCCTTTGCCAGCAGTAATCTCCTCTCAACGACGATTCGCGATGAACAAACAATGAGCCTAGAAGACCCCGATGATCGACGTTGGGAATTATACTTCTACCTGAGCATCTTCGCACACAAAGATGAAGAATCACACCCGGTAAGGCAGAATCGGCTAATCTTTATAACACCGAGCGGGGATGTTAAGATACTCCTACCACTACGTAACCATGTACAAACAACGGCGAATATGAAGCCCTCATAACGGGACCGGAATTAACCATTCAAATGGGGATACTGCATATCAACATCTAATGGGATTCACAGTTTAATCATTCAACAGATCACGGACAAGATGTTAATTTAAAGCTAAGACTCGAGCACATTTCCAAAGATGCCATACAACAGTTGGAAAGATTCCGAATGTGACGATCTACAAAATTCCCTAAAAGAAAATGCTTAGGCAGATGCTTTAGCCCGTCTCGCAAAAGAATCTTCGCCCGTTTGCAAGATGAATCGCTGGAAGTACGCTCACTGACGTCAGTCCTATCATTGTACCGACATGTATTGACGATACACAACCGAAAAGAAAAAGAATCCGCTGTAACAAAGGATGTTTAAAAATACGTAAGATTGGCGACAGCCATTAATAGACTACTCCTCGCAAACAGAGTTACCGTACAATAGGTCGCTAGCCCATCGTATCAAGAAGAGAACTCGTCCCACGCATTAATAAACAACACATTTGCATGTATGCCTGATCAAATGTGGCTATAGCCAAGCGGGTCCGAGGCCCGGAAATTGTTAAAGAGGTGCATTCGTGACTCGTGGCGCTCACCAGTCGGGTCCAAAGATTAAAATGAAAATTAAAAGACTAGGGTACTACCGGCCCTCAATGATGACCGACCGCATGAAAATCGCCAAGAGCCGTCACCAATGCCAAGTGCACGCAGTGGAATGACACCAACCTCCAAATGTGCTACATCCGACAATTGCGTCGTGGCCATTCAATGTTGGGGTACGTACATAGTGGGTCCGATAGAACCACCATCTTCGAAAGGACATCGCTTCATTCTTGCGGTTACATATTACTTTTCCAAGCGGGCAGAGGCAGCCCACTCGAAAGTGAAAGCACACCACGTGCTACAGTTTTTCGAAGAACCAAGTTGTCTACCGTTTCGCAGTGTCGCGCAAAAGATTATCTCAGAGATAATGGGTCAGCATTCCACACACAAATCAACAATTTTGTCGGGAGACACGAATCGACCGGCGATACTCAACAATTTACTACCCAAGAGCAACGGCCTCGCCGAGGCTTTTAATAAACTCTCACCAAATCTTAAAGAAAACTTTGGACTTAGTAATAAGAGAAATTGGCACGAGAAGTTGTTAGAAGCCTTATGGGCCTACCTACAATCCCGGTAACTCCTACTCAAGTCACACTTTACGCTCGGTGTATGGGTCCGAGGCGTGCTACCTTTTAGAGGTTTAACCTTCCTTCACTCGACCACAGGCCAAACAAGATCACGACAGAAGAGAACGCCAAATTATGACTAGAAGAATTAGAAAGCCCGGAAGGGAAAGACTACAATTACAACAGAATTTAGAACTATACCAAAGCTAAGATGGTTCACTCATGACAACCGGGTCTCGCCCAAGAACTCCTTCAAAGTTAGTGACTTAGTTCTCGTTCTCAAGAGACCTATCCTTGCACACCGTAAGATAGGAGGAAAATTGGAACCCGTCAGAAGGACCGCTTGTGGTTGAAGGAAGATACCTGTGGAGGTTCTTACTGCCTAGTGAATTGCCAGGGAGAACGACATATGCTTCCGATCAACGGACGATACTTCGAAAGTATTACGCTACCTGATGTTTCGAAGGAATGAATTCTTCATCCCTAAGAAACACGGGTGAAGTAATTACTTACGACCGGGTCCGAACCCAAAAATAATAAAAATGTGCTAAAACAAATAAAATCATGATAATAAAGTTTTCCTTGTTTTCTTTTCCAAATCAAAATCTCTTCCCTGATCTTATCCTACTTCATTCCCGTTAAATTTAAAAATAAAAAAGAAATAAAAATAATGTCTTTAATAAACATTTTTCTAATGTTCTTGTTCTTAGTACAGCCCCCGATCCTTTTCCTTGTCTTTTTCGCAGGAAATGTCAAACGGGCGGTTACTCAACTTTAAGAATGGCGTAAGCCTCGCACTCGATGAAAAGAGGGTGAAAGATGGAGCGATAATCGAGATTGACTCGGATTTCTCACCAAGAAAGCCTACACAAAGACGAGGAAAGTGATCAAGTCCCGCCGATCGAGAAGAACCGGCCGGCAGACAAAGGATGAAAGTGAGTGGCCCAAGCCACCAATCCAAGAAGAAGAAAAGAAAAAAGCAATCGAAGAAGATAAGAAATGAAGTCCGTAGTCGCTACAAGAAAGAAGCCAGTCACGCGCGCCTACGTAGATTCAAGAAGTTCGGAGAGCTACCTCATTAAAGCATAACGCAACGAAGAAATAAGAATCGCCGTATCCGTAAGATGTTAACAAACCACAGACCAGCGCGACGAGAGCGCTTGCTAATGCGTACATACATTTCAAGGACACCGGTTCACTGTGTGAACCCGAAGAAAGGAGGCCACCCTCCTAGGATAACAGAAAGGGACCAGGGAAATCTCCAAAGGATCGAAGAAAGAAGTGCTACCACGCCACCGGATAGAACTACCGCAATGCATGACCTTGTCATAGAAGCAACCCGGGGATGTCCCGCCGTACAACATCCCCGAGAGCCGAGGTATGCAAGAGAACGGTGTGGGTGGGAAGGGATTGAACCGTACATCCCAAAATATGTCACTGTGCCCGCCATCCGTATCATTCCGGAATACGAGCCGGAGAGTAGTGCACGTCGAAAAGAAAACCTTTCAATAGTTCGAGAGAATTGTAGGCGTAAGAATCAATATACTTCGAGGGCCTCGAGCTGCATACGTACGTATTCTCGTAGCATGAACAACAAATAACATCGTGGATTGCATCCGGGATTTGAAAAGAATGGCCTGGGCAGCCGCCCGAGGGAAAACACATACTCGTAACCCCGGGAGATGGATGCCGTGAAGGAAGAATCATAATACAATGCGTGATGCTGCTACAACTTCATGGAAGACAGAAGGAAACCCACCGGAATACTCCGTCATGGGCAAGTGGATCCGATGCCATTAGTCATCAAGAGAATGGTAAAGAGATCGATAACATGGAGGGTATCACAAATAGATTGTATACCCAATACCGCATTATCAACATCTACGTTGCAGGATCAAAGTATACCCCCACACACATGATCACTACCACTTGCTGCATCTTTCAGACAAGCTTCCTTTCCGAACGAGTGTAACATCATGTTCGGATTCGACCTCCTGGAGCAGAAGCGGTGCCCAGTGAAGTTCCGAGGGCCAACAACATACTTTGCCGTATGTCTGGCCATGATATCAGCGGCAACGGGAGCGTATATCGCTACATCGCATACCGTATACCAAGGAAGAGAATCTCGCTACTTTCAAGGATGGACGACAGGAAGACACCTTATCATTTCCGGCCTGCACCCGTAGCCAGAGAGCCTCCGCCTTACAAGCCGTGAGCTACATGGAAGATATCACACCTCCAATGTACATCCGTACGCATCCCCGCCAAGGGCGGCCAGAAGGTGATGTTACCGACCATGTACCCCACTATTCGTACATACAGATTTTTGACAGATGCTTCTTTGGATGGATCGACAAAGATCATGCATAGTCCGTTTCTGAAGTCTACAATGGATCGTATGAGGTATTCCGCATCGAGTCACATGATGTATCTTCGACATGATCGGAATGAAAGCGACTACGTCACATTGGCCTTCAATTCTTTGTGCAAATTGACTGGAAACGCTAATAGTTAAATGAACTTCGAACAAAGAAATCGTAAAAGAAATAAAAAAAAGGGGAATAAAAGAAAACTTTCCTTAAAAATCTAAAAATGTTTAACACCAAATAAACAACAAAAAAAAACGGGATAAATATTAAAGGCAACAAAACAAATTTAAAGCTCAAACTAAATTCCAGTTTAAACCCATCTTTTCAAATCCTCCAACTCTTCTTCAAATCAAGATCTATTCTGCACTCCCTTAAACCTCTCTCGATGATTTCCTAATCACGTGCTGAATTCTTAATTCGATCCGACGTACGGGTTTTGTACCCTTCACCAAGTAATCGCACTTTGATTGATTCCCATGGGATATGAAACACTTTCATATCTCATTTCGATCTCCCGCTAAATCCAAATCTCCACAATAAATTTCAATTCAAAATTTCCGAGACCCACTCAAATTCCGTCTTCATTTCGAGGTCGATACCTAAATTTCGATTCTCATCCGAATTGATACCTAAATTTCAATTCAAAATTTCCGAGACTCGGTACCTAAATTTGGCCATTTCGACATCGATACCTAAATTTCAATTCTCATCCGACCGATACCTAAATTTCAATTCAAAATTTCCAAGACCGGTACCTAAATTCCGCTCTCATTTCGAGATCGATACCTAAATTTCGATTCTCATCCGAATCGATACCTAAATTTCAATTCAAAATTTCCGAGATCGGTACCTAAATTCCAGCTTCTCATTTCGAGATCGATACCCAAATTTCGATTCTCATCCGACCGATACCTAAATTTCAATTCAAAATTTCCGAGACCGGCACGAAATTCCAGCTTCCTCATTTCGAGATCGATACCTAAATTTCGATTCTCATCCGAATCGATACCTAAATTTCAATTCAAAATTTCCGAGATCGTACCTAAATTCCGCTCATTTCGAGATCGATACCTAAATTTCAATTCTCATCCGAATTGATACCGAAATTTCAATTCAAAATTTTCGAGACCGGTACCTAAATTCTAGTTCTCATTTCGAGATCAATACCTAAATTTCATTCTCATCCGAATTGATACCTAAATTTCAATTCAAAATTTCCGAGATCGGTACCTAAATTCCAGCTTCCTCACTCCGAGATCGATACCTAAATTTCGATTCTCATCCGAATCGATACCTAAATTTCAATTCAAAATTTCCAAGATCGGTACCTAAATTCCAGCTTCTCATTCCGAGACGATAACTAAATTTCGATTCTCATCCGACCGATACCTAAATTTCAATTCAAAATTTTCGAGGCTGGTACCTAATTTCCACCCCTTCCTTCGAGGTCGGTACCTAAATTCCGACTCTCATTCGAGATCGATACCTAATTTTCGATTCTCTTTTGAATCGATACCCAAATTTCAATTCCCAAACTTTCGTTGACAGTACTCCAATCACCATTTCGAGACTAGTACCTAAATTCTAGTTCTCATTCCGAGATCAAGATCAAATTTCGATTCTCATCCTTTTCGGTCGATACCTAAATTTCGACTCTTCGAGATTGATACTTAAATTTCAATTCTCATCCCTTCGGAACAAGTACCTAAATTCCGAATTCTCATCCTTTTCAATCGACACTCAAACTCCGATTCCCACTCCGAGGCCGGTACCTAAATTCCAAGCTTTTCTTCGTAATCCCGAGATTGGAACCTAGGTTTCAATTCTCGTTTCAAATCTAAATTTTCTCAAATTAATTTTAAATCAAACTTCAATCTAAAATAAAAAATCAAAATCTAAAATTACACATCCGAACTTAAATCAAACAAACTAAAATCTAAATCGAAATTCCCCCTGCATCATGATTCGAATTCACCTCCTTTTCCTTTCCCCCGTTGAGAGTTCGTGAATCTCCGCTGTGAGATATGCTCACACTCCCCAACGGAAACTCTTCTCTACTTCGTCCCAAATTTGTCACTGACATCTTTATCAAGCTCGATCGCTATGTCAACACCAATACGCACGGTGCGCCCGTCGTTCACCACACCTATCGGGGGTCCATTTGTTGACCTCATTTTTGGCGAGGTCTTCTACTTCTTCCCCTTTAAGCTAGATCTAGCCTTAGGCTTTTCCTTCGACTATCTTAGAGACTAGAATCGGGACCCACCTTTTAGAAATTCAAACCACTTCTTAACTCCCCGCAAACCCACAAACTCGACCGCACCTCTAATCACCTGCAGGGTTGAAATCAAATGTGGAAGTTTAAAGGATGAGTTCCCGCAGACTTTTGGCCTTAGGATTACCCCCGCTACTGTCCGGTGAAGGGGCCGACTTACACACACACTACACCTATACACTACACTTTCACACACCTATACCTAACTTGACCTCCCGACTCATGTAGGTGATTCACATGGATGGTCCTAACCCTGCCTCGGCTAAGAGGGTTAGGAACAACATAGTGGATGCCTCAAATGAAACCTTCATGGCCTGCGTGGCTTCGATGCGGCTTCACGGCTCAACCAAAATGATTTTATTCCACTTACATTTACCCAATCTTCAATTTTCCCAATCTTCAATTTTCCAAATTTTCAATTTTCCAAATTTTCACTCCCTTCTAAATTTTCAATTTTCCAAATTTTCAATTTTCGACCCCGGACCCTACACCCGCCTAACTCACTCCAAACCTCGAAACTACCCAAATTTCTCAAACAAATCACCCAAAAATTCTTCAAAATCATTCTAAAACATTTCTCTCCACTTAAATTGATCATCCATACCCAAAAATACCAAAAATTCCAAGAAAAACCTCCCAATACCCTCCAAATCCCCAAAATACCCTCGACCCAAAAATCCAAAAAATTCAGAAAATTCCCAGAAAATCCATAAAATCCAAAATATTGCCAATTTCATTTTGTTCAACTACAATTCATGGGCCAATTTTATCAATTTACCCTACTTTCGTCAAAACCCCAATTTAACCCATTTTAACCCTAAGTGAACCCAATGTCAAACCAACCTACTCACCGACTCCAAATTTTGGTCCAATTCAATTCAAACTTCAATTCAACATTCTCAACATCAATCAAGACCAAATCCAAGTCCAATTTGATTGTCATTTGGATCCAATCTCACTTTTGGCCTTGTGCCTCAATTGACCCATGACCCAAACTCACCCAATTCAACTCCAATTAACCCCAAATGTTTTATAAATCTTCCTTAGCATCCCCACAAGCAAAAACTAACATGATTTGCCCAAAATTTGGACCCAAACCCCACTCAAATTCAACCCAAAGCTAAAAGGCCCACTTCGACCTAAACCCAAATCTAAATCTAAAACGAGCCCAAACCGCAAAATCAAAGCCCAACCAAAGTCAAAACCTCAGAAACACTCCCATAAACATTTCTCAACATTAATTTTACATCAATTTCAACCCTAGCCTACTGGGCCCAACTTGGCCCACTTGGACCTATCGCCTCCATTCACCAAAAGTTAAGCCCAAATTCAACCCAATTCAAACCCAAATCACCCCCACCTTTGCTTTCAAGTCACTCATAACACATCCATGAGCTAAACCCAACAATTATTTGTCCCAAGCTTTTACCAAAATTTCATCCCAAAATCCATTTTAAAATTCAAAGCCCACTTCAAACCATCTTAAAAGCCCATCTAAAACCCTTTCAAAAAGCCCAAAATCCACCCTAAAGCCTACGACATCTCCATTTGCCATCCACTTAATTAAAGCCATTCCCAAGTCCTAAATTCATCATCAAATCATTCCAAATCAAGTTTCATACAAATTTCCCATTAAATTATCAAAAATTCCTAAAATCCATTTTCATGAAATTCACCCAATCTTTTCCCAAGCCAAATGGAGCAATGAAGCATGCACAAGCCATATGCAAGCCATGGCAGCCACTTTACACATCACCATGTCATTTTTGGCAAAGGGAGGGTGTCCTTTAATGATTCCCTTAAGGGAGATTAAGCCTTTTCATGACTCTTCTAAAAACTCGATTAACATAACGTACTTAGATGGTGACTCCTCCCCACTAAGCTAGCTGACTTACCTGATTCCCACCCCCCAAAATCAGGCCTTCGAGGGTGAACCAAACCTAACCATGACTGGACCCATTTGGACCAAAAATTACCTCCTCCCATTCCATCTAAATCAAACTTTTACACATGGACAATGTCAATCGATTGCACTAAGCCCCAACACCTCCCTGACCAAGATGGTAGACTACTGCCCGGCCGGGCCAGCCACCAAGCCGCTCGGAAAACACCATGGCCGAGAGCTCACATGTGAGCCCAACTTGGAATTCTCACCGCCGAGCCGCCCCATCCCCGTTGGCCATTGGAGCTGTTCTCTCAAGAGCAATGGATCCCAAGCCCCCTCCTAACTCTTCGGGAGGCCCTCCACCCTCTCCTATTTAAACACCACCCCTCTCGGCCATGAGAGGTGCTGAAAACAAAACCTTAAGGAAACTCGCCAAAATTGTTCCGCACTACTCCCCGTACTACGCAGCACTGATCCCCACCGAAATCCCCCTCGCCATTTCTTCTCGCGAGCTCAATTTTCGTAGTTGAAATCCAAGCCCAAAACCAGACACTTCTCCACAAGGAGCCAATCCCCAAATCGATTGGTTCTACACCTTCACCGTACCAAGGAAGGTGTCCACCAAAAGCCCCATCTCCAGCCACCCATTGCTCCACCTCTCCAAGCCAGGATCTAAGCTACGAAATCACACCTAGACAATTCACCAGACTCCTAGAAATCCCATCTATAGCTTCGTCGGGATCCAATCGGCGCAACAACCCTCGCATCGAAGCCACACTTCTCTCGAGCAAAGGTATGGCCTCACTCTGTCCCAAGCTCGAACATTCTCCATTTCTATCAAGGTGCACCTCATCCCACATAAACCGTATGGATGTTCGTCTTCTCAAGACGAATCCAGAGCATAAGAACATGAAAATCCATCGATATCGAGCAGATCTTAGGATTTAGTATGGACTCGCCTCCTCGGCGAGGACGCCGGGGACGATGAACGATGCTCGTCCATTCAATACACGCGCGGACCGATCCCGCCGATGGCGTCGACCAGAGACCCGCACGGGAACCGCGGGGTCCGGGCCGCCGAATTCGGGGCGGCGGCGTCGAATGGGAGCGCCGACGCGAAGGCGTCTCGGGAGATGCCGAGGATGACGCGGCGCCGCGTGGATAAATAGAAAATTAGGGATTTTCCCGATTTTATTTGACCCCTAAACTTCAAAAATTCATAACTTTGTGTAGAAAAATCGGAAAAATAAAATAAAAATACCTCTTGCTCAGCGTTGAAATCGCAGGAGAATAATGTGGAAAAGAACATTTAATTTCATCAAGTATTTTATTTTTAATAATTTATTTACTCTCTCGCATATTTTTAATTCTCTATGCATGTATACAATTCACCATGGCATGAGACCATGTAGCCTCTCGAATTTGGGAACATTTCCGAATTTTCCAAAGTCGAGGCCATCCCTATGAAAAGTTATCGATTTTTCAAATTCATGTTATCGTTTTGGTATTTTAATTCCAATAAATAGCATGTTGTGAAATAAATTCTAGAAAATTTGGTGATACCCTTGACCGCAGGACCCTAGGAAAAATAGGTTTTTGGAAGTTAGTTCATTTAAAACAACCCTAATTGGCTTAAACACCCAAAATGGATCTCTAATTAATTAGAGCTAACCATACATCAAATTGACTTGAAATCAATTCTCCACTGACCTTTAGGATCAGAGGAACCCACCATAAAAATTTGAGGTCAATCGACTTGGTTAGCCCTACTAATTTGGCTCATTTAAGCCATTTAGCCATTTTAAACTTTAAAAATTCATAACTTTCAAAAATATCTTTCAAAAATTCACCAAATTATTTTTTGAAGCCTCTCTGATATCAAAGAAATTTAAGAAAATTAAAATTTCAATTTCTAAAAAAATTGATTTTTAATATTATTTTAAATATTTTCAATAATTAAAAAATAATGAAAAATCACAAAAATAATAAAATTCACCAAAATGTCACATTTTGAATTTTAATCACTTAGGAACAAACCCCATATTTTTCTTAGGTCTATTTAGTGAGATATTAAATTTTAAAGCCCTGCTGCAATTTTAAAATTAAAAAATGTATTTTCTAGCATTTTTCAGTAAAATAATTATAATAAATCATAGGAAAATCAGAAAATTGTAAAATTTGATTCTCTGATTTCCTTGATATTAGAGAGATTTTTGAAAAATATAAAATTCATTTTTTCAACATTTATTTTATTTTTAAATTAATTAACACTCCAAAACTTAAAATAATTATAATAAAAATAATATAATTCAAAAAATCACCAAAATTGGTCCAAGTGGTCCTCTGGTCATTAGAAATGTCCCCAATTTTCTTAAGGACAGAAACTTTCCCTTGGTCATGTTATTAAATTTTCCTTGGAAATCTCTATTTTCCACCAAAAATAATTATATAAATAAATTAAATTCAGAAAAATCACATTTTCTCCTCTCATGTCTTTATTGACATATGAGTGAAGTCACATAAAAATTTCAAGTTCATTTGAGTTCAATTTAGTGAGTTATGAAATTATTAAGCTTAAAGGGTAAAGTGGTAATTAAAATTTTTAATCCTTAATTAAAACTTTAGGTTTAATAAAAATTAAAAAGTAAAATATTTGGATTCTAATCTGATTGATGATTGAAATTTAACAATTAAAGGGTAGAAACCCATTAAACACTTAAAATGATTAAACCTTAATTAAATAATCGTTAAATTTGGAAGAATAATAAATTGGAATTATTAAAATAACGGATATTATTATGTAAGAGATTTATTCTTTAATTTAAAATCCCTAAATTAATTATCTCATTAATATTCAATTCTTAATTAAAGTGATAACTCAAATTCAAAATATTAAAAGACTTAATCATTAAACTAAAATTAAATTATTAAACTCTTTTAAATTTCAATTAAAATTAAAAATAAAAATAAAATTAAAAATTAAATTAAATTAAATTAAATTAAAATTAAAAGTTGATTAAATTAAAGATTAAATTAAATTAAATTAAATAAACAACAAAATTAAATTAAATTAAATGAATAAATTAAATTAAATTAAATTAAATTAAATTAAATTAAATTAAATCAAATTAAATTAAATTAAAATTAAATCAAATCAAATTAATTTAATGTAACATCAAATCAAACTAAATTGAATTAAATTGAATTAAATTAAATTAAAACTCAATTAAATTAAATTAAATTAAATTAAGTCAATTAAATATAACATCACCAAAGACATAAAGAATTCAAAATAAATCTAAAATAATCAACACTATTCCAAATTTAAACCCATTAATCAAATTAAACTAAATCACAAACCATTCAATTAATTTACCCTCAAAAGCTTTAGTTATCATAACTCCTAAACAATTTAATATTAAATGAAATGTTACTTCACTTATAGGATATTCAACATCCTAGTTCACCGAGTAAGATAATAACAAAACTTAACTAAACCTCGACTATAAATTCATTCAGGTAATTGAATTCATTTGGACTTAAACAATCTCAGAAGTGTCGAAAAGATGTTTAAGATTCTTCTTAAGCACTTCCTCAATATGATAGGATATTTATAAGAACAATCAACTCAATTGTTCTTTGATGAAGAAAATCACTAAACCAAAACACAAGAAAGCCAGACGTCATAGAAAATGACTAGCTATAGGATTAGGAATTTGGTAGAAAACCATAACCCTTCCCTTTAACTTTACTCTAGAACTTGCTTAAATATTCTAATTGCGTTTTAAGTGCATTGAATGACTGGGAAGACCTCCAGGTACACTTTTATTTTATTGCAATTTATTTTCTTGCAATTTACATTATTGCAATTTATTTAATCGCATTGCACTTACTTTTCGCATGATAAACAATTGTTGCATGAAAACCCACACCTTTAGGATAGTCCCTAAAATCAAACCAAAACTAAATTAAAAGTCATTGTCGCATAAAATTCACCGCCACAACATTTCAAAATATAAACAACTCAAGTTTAATCATCATCAATAACACACAAATGTAACACAAAACTACAATTATAACTAAATTAAAACGTCCCGTTGGATGATCGGGAATACCCTGATGATGTACCTACGTGTTGCTAACGGGATTTCCCACGGTCTAACTGAAAGTGTGGAACTCATTCAAAGGAGTTTAGCAAATTCATCCGGACTAAGTGAATCTGATAAAACAATGATGCCTAAGGATGGAACCGGATCTTAATCGGTGTCGTTATAATCAACTTTAAGATTTGTTTTAATTAAAACACAAAAAAACACTTGGAAATTAAAGATTTTCTCTCGAACCAAAACACTTTTTCTCATCCCCCTCGATTTATGACTTCTAAAACTAAACCTCTCGCAACAACAAGGAGCTCGGAGCATGGTGGGTAGCACGGCCATCATCATCGCAAAACCCGAGTCTACTTCAGCAAAACTTTCCTAATTAAATAACAAAGCCATAGGATTTCGAGGTAGTTTGCTTAGTGCAAAATAAATCCTCAACCTTTTGTTAGGCATTTGTACGATCAGGTCATGTAAATTAGGCCCTAACCGACTTAGGATTCCGAGGTAGTCGTCCGATACGACATAAAACCTCACATCTTCAAGGCTATTTGTATGACTTTGCATATAAATATAAGTCCTAATTAACTAAAATTGGCAAGATCAAAACATTAAATAAACATTAGGACTTTCCTAAATCCAAGCCAAACAATAGGATAGTCGAGTCAAGTTCACTTCGAATCAGATTTCTCCTACCTTTCTTCCCTTTTCAATTCTCAAAACAAAATGTTCTAAACTCGATCCATTCCCTATTGAAATTCCAAAATTCAACCTTTGAAAACTTAAACTTTGAAATTCTTGAGAAGCGTACCATTTAATATTATCGAGAGTTTTCTTAGTGATTCCTGGCCACTTAAGATGTAATTAACTATGTGGCTCGCCCTTATAAAGGGAATTTTAAAGAACCTGTGTAATATAAACCCCGTTTAATGCCGTCATATTGCTGTGAATTCGTCGTCTTATAAAATTGTTCGCGTACCAAACGGATGTCACAAACCTTTTAGTTTATTTAATCGAGCCCCACCATCAAGCAAGCAGTCTATCCTTAGGATAGATACACGGTTTGTGCACAAGGTGCTCGCTATACAAACTATTCGGGATGCGAGATCAGTTTGATTTCATATCTTAAAATTTTCAAACTTAAAATTATTTTCAAAATAGAATACTACTTTTCAAATTATTTATTTAAATTATATTAAAAAATTCGCCAACAACTTCTCGTTAGCGAATTTTCAAAATAAAACACAACCTAAAAATGTGCCGACAAGTGCGCTCGCTAGCTTCTTCCTTACAAAAAGAACACCTGGAAGGTCCTCTCACTTTTAATTGAGAAGATCATCTATTGGAATGATGTTATACCATATCTTCCAAGAAAAGAAAGACATAGAAGGAGTAAGAAATTTACACTAAATAGCTTTGCCCCATTTTAGGTCTTCAAAATGGTATGTGATCGTATGATGAGTGATGATAATTATATGTAGGTTTTGTCTAGTGATCAATCTATCCTTGTTAGAATTGTTCATGTTGGTCCTTAGAACCATCTCCACTGGAGCCTGGCCGATAAGAAGGAGTTCGAAGTTGAATGTTCCAATGGTACGCCCAAGAATCCTTTACTTTCGAAGGTTGTAGTTGTATCAGTGAATGGGGAACTAATCTTTCCCCATTATATGTCCAAGAAATTCAACCAAAAATTGATCCGGCCATCCCCCAGCTCCCACAAAAGTAGCTTTTTATTGATTTTGCAAATTAAGAAGGCCGGACCAAATTTCGGGAATCACCTGCTCGGCCACCAGACATGAGAGTCTTTGCAATACTTAGCCCCATGAAATGAGCCCATAAAGATTCTTGTGCCTCGAATCTAATCTAGAGATTACAAAGGTTAATATGTCTAAGTTGTTGAAAGGATTCTTACTCCTAAGCCACCAAGACAAGTGGGTTTACACATTTTCCACCAAATTTTAACTTAATGAATTTGATTTCTTCGTCGCCCAAAGAAATTTGTTAAGGATTCTCATGAATCCTAATCCGAGTGACTTCTTCATGTCCGACATCCGCAAAATATAAGTCGGGGAAGGAATTAAGAATACTTTTCACCAAGGGTAATTCTCCCACCATCGACAAAAAAGATGAAGTCCAACAACTGATTCGAGATAAGGTTTTGTCCACTCACTAAGAAATTGTGTTTGTTTAATTCTTACCTCGAGTAATTGAACTCCCAAATAGTTGAAAGGAAGAGAAGCAAGACCAAAGCCATTGGCTTTTTAATCCAAAGGCTTAATGTTAATAATGCGAGAACTAAAGAGAATTTGGCATTTCCTTTTATTCACCGCATACCGTAAAAGTTCGAATTGATCTAAACAATGGAGTAGAGCTTTAACAACCGACTTAGTGGCTTGGTTAAAATAATGATATCACTTCAAAGATAGGCTAAAGTGAGTAATGATTAAATTGGATCTATGATTGTAAGCCAAATGTGGGTGGTGGTATCCCAAAGAGTTAAGATTCCCGCACAAATAATCAAGAGCCAAGATGAAAATGTAAGGAGAAAGGTCACCTTTGCTGATACCTCTAGAAGCATGGAAGAATCCGAGGGGTCCCATCGATTAATATGGAGTGAGCATTATTCTCAGCCCATCTTCCAAGAACTAATGAAAGATCGAGAGAATCCCCACCTTCAAAGACTCGGTAATGAAGTCCCATTCAATAAGATCATAAGCCTTTTCGTATCCAATTTGAAAATAATATTATTAGCCCTACATTTCCCGTCCGTATCACGTAGAAGTTCCCCGGAAATCGAATGTTATCACCAATATACCTGCCCTTAACAAAGGCCACCGATTCTCTCTAATAAGATGGGGAAGACGGGGTCAAGCCCGACCATCATAACTTCACGATAATTTCGAGATGACTGTAGTAAGGCTTACGGGTCCGTAATCTTCCCAAGTAGCCCCGGAATTTTATTTAGGGATAAGAGCAATAGCAGCGTTGAATTGACGGGGGGATCTTTGCCATTGAAAAAACTTTGTACGTACCGTACATCTCGGACCCACAGTATGCCAAGATTTCTTATTTTAACCTTCACAGTAACCACTGTGGCCACAGCCCTTTATTACCCCCAATGGAATCTAAAGCCCTCTTGATTTCATCATGAAGAAGTCATACCAAGTCCCAACCATAAGCTTGGGTGTGCCCGTGCTCATCAAATAACTCTTTCTAAAATTAGATATGCCTGATTGGTCCTCGGAATATAGATGCCTTAAGTACTTAATTGCTTCTTTAGAAATCTCCTCGTACATGAACACCTTAACTCCACCGGCATTTCTTTAATAGATATGATCATGTTGCATTTCCTTCTATAATTAATGCAAGCATGAAATAACTTAGAGTTTCTATCCCCATCAATGAATTTAGTACTCTCACGACTTCGCTTCAAGAATGTTTCATAATGTTGTGTATTAGAAAGCAAATCTTCATCGTCAAGGCAAGATCCTGCTTCAAATCAACCCTTTCGAAACTACTCCTTTTTTAATTTTAGTATTCGCTCACTTTTATTAACTTTATCCAACACATTACCAAAACATTCCCAATTCCAACTCTTGAGATGATAACCCAACTTCTTCAAGATTCCAAAGATTGGAGCCAAAGATCAAGGTGGGGACACCCGTTTCAAACTCAGATACTCCATCACAGTAAACTGCCAGGTGTAAAAGCCACTACCCCGAAACCCTCAGATGACCTTGGGGGTAGAGAGTTATTAAGGAGATCAACAGCTGTTTGTGGTCGATCTAGACATGGCTAGATGAGAGACAAAGAGGTATGGAGATAGTGCCTGTACCTACCTATCATGGCAAGAACCCGTCAAGCCTTTCCCGCAGTGAGCCCCTTCTCCAATTGAACATAGGGCCAGAGAATCCCAGGTCAAATAAATTGGCATCTGTATAGCATCAAAAATTCTTCATAGGTTTGGCAAGGGGGTCTCCCCTCTTTTTCAAGGGGACAAGAGTGGGGCTGAAATCCCCCGCCCCACAATCCACGGGGAAGGAAGATTCTCATTCCAAAGCAATAATTTGACTTACAGTTGGTTTTGTAAAATGGCTGAACAACTAGCATAGATAAAAGCAGCAAACCAGCTTTTCTCTATCAATGGAAAAATGTAAATGAAATTAAATCGAGGGTCATCTATCAAGATTCCGTATTTGATTTCTTTCCTCATCGCCAACCAAATTTATTTTTCGAATTGTAATGAACATGAAATTGAGGGAATTTGATAGAGATTTTCTGAGGGTCTTTAGAAACTAGAGGCTGCAAAAGAGCAATACACTAAATATTATATTTTCTCACTAAGAACTTCAATCCGTGAAGAGAGGCAAAGTAGCTATCCTCTCACATTCCAATAAAGGAAGTTAATCATTAGAATGGCTAGCCCTTTCCCCTAGTCTTAGGGAGAGGAATTTGTCTTAGCATTCAAAAGGTCCCATTAGAAGTTGTTGATCATCCATAAGATTCTTTAGTTCGAAAATCCTTTCTTTTTCTTTTTAATTTCAGATATTCCAACCATTCACCATTTCTTCGAAGTTTAGGTCCACAATGAACCTGTGCATAGAGAAGGATGAAGAGACATTAATTAATAGAGAATTCACTCCTGGAGTCATTGACAGCAGCTACCATTACACTAGGAGAATCAAAAGCACGCCTGGTTGGGTGGCGGGAATCGAAATCTCCAAAGGAGCAAGGTGAGGAGCAATCAGGTATCAAATTAGTGGGAAAAAGTGGGAGGTTATAAGGGAGGTCAGATGGGGATATGGGGAGATGGGGATGTGAAGAGGGTGTTGATGGAGGTTGAGGTGGAATCAACACAAGGGTTAGGAGGTCTTCCGGGAGTATATGTAGTTTATAACACCTATTGGGTGGCATGATTCAAACATCCCGCAATGAGTGCAAGAATAAAGAGTTTGTTCCATCACTACTTCCCTCGCCGCAAGCTTCTTGTCCAACCAATCCATAACCTTAATAGGTGGAAGAGTAACATATCTTTACACTCCGAACTCTTGCAGCCGCAAGCCTTGCCTTATTTCGATGGAGCATCCATTCTAAGAGGAGTGCCCAAAGCTTTTAATGTCAAAATGGCATTTCGATCAAGAACCTCGACTGGGTAATTCGTGAATTTGAATCGTATCGGAACCATGAGGCTCCTTCCGGGGTCAAAATCAGTCCATTTAAACAACTTCATCTCTGACCTAGCAATGGAAATGGATTGTTTAGCAAATAATCTTACATAGTCCTCTTCGCAGATAGTTGGATCAAGAGGTGACGGCCATCCAACAATCCGAATCCGCCAATCTCCCAAAAAATTAAAAGATTGAAATAAGCTTCAACTCGAATCCATCTTAGGGTGGCCCAAAGTAAAATTCCTAACAAAAGTAAATTTAAACTCCTCATTAAGTTGTGAAAGTTCATTATCGTTGAAAAAAATAAATTTTGTTCACCATCTGCAATGCGAAAATGGAACGACCAAAGGCAAGGAGACCTTCCACCGGGGCCGTCTGCCGCAGAAACCGAGGGAACACCAAGGTGCCGATGAGTTAACTTTGGAGGATTTCCGTCACACCTCATTTCGGTGAGGTCTTTCTTTCCTTAGAGCTTCTGAAATTCAGCCATAAGGTTTCTCCTCGACTATCCTGTAGGACTAGAATTGTGACCCACCCTTGAAGAATTCGGCCTACTTCGACTCCTCTCGGGATCCCACTTGGATGGTTGCAAACCTCTAAATCACCTCGAAGGTTAAAATCACCATGGGCAATCAGTAGTGAGTTCCTATAGGATTGCCTGATTTCAGTATAACCTGGGTGCCCCGAGCTTCTCTCGTACACACTCTTAAGCCATTTTACCCTTTAACCCTAAACTTCAACTTGCCCCTTTCACCCTTTTAAGAAACTCACATAATTAAACCTAAGCCACCGATCTTTTACTAAGATGGCTACAAATAATATGTGAAGAATCATAAAGTGGTTACCATTCGGGCTAAGCCTGGGTCCCAAAGTGGTTAGACTCGGGGTGAGATCCATGAGCCTACCCCAAAACTCTCCAAAAAAAAAAACTTCCAAAATTATCTAAATTCCCTAAAATACCCTTCGCCCAAAATTCCAAAAATTCCCAGCAAATTCCATAAAATCTCAAATATTCTCAATGTCATTTTGTCTAACTACACCATAAAGCAATTTTTATCAATTTAGCCCACTTTTGCCAAAATCCCCACTCAATTCCAATCCTAACCCAAATGGACTCAATGTCAAGCCAAATTAGCCCAATTGATCCCAATTTTGATCAAATTCAATCCTAAACTTCAATTCAATATTATTAATACTAATTTCAACAAAACCAAGCCTAATTCCGTTCACATTCAATTCAATACTCTAGACCCCATTTTTACCCTAAATCACCCATGAACCCAAACATACCCAAATCCAATCCAAATCTACTCAAATTTTCTTCAAAATTTTCCTAAAACTTGCCTAACACATTTCTATACCAAAACCAACACTCATTTAATCAAAAATTTTGGCCTAAAACCCTCTTTAAAAATTCACATGGGCCAAAAGCCCAATTTTGGCCCATAAGCCCAAATCCTCCTCAAATTAAACCCCATGACCAATCTAAATTCTCAAAAATAATTTTCAATCAAACTTCAACATATTTAAAGCCAATTTCAATCAATTCCAATTCAATTTAGTCATCCCATTTGATTTCAAAATTTCAAATCATCACATGCATGTGTAAAGGCCCATACCCTTATGCATTTTGAAAAGCCCACTTAATTAAATTTTAAAATCCCAAAATTGAGCCCACATGTCATAATTTCCTATTAATATCATCCCATGGTATTTTAATCATCACACCATGGCATTACATGAAGCATTCCATACATGTACATGACTCTTTACTTAAATTAAGCATTATGGCATAATTTTCAAAATTCATAAAAACCCATTAATTCCTTTTGCATGAAATCATCTCATGGCCTCACACATAGCATGGCATGACCCATGGACTCTTCCATGACATGCCAAAGTCAATATTTGCCAAATTTAGGCAAGGGGAGGATGCCCCCTTCTCCCTTCTTATCAAATTTTCCTCACTTTTAAACTATCAAATCTCCTCCTAAACTTCAAACTAGCCATCTATGCTCACCCAAACCTCCTTAAGGACTTCAAGACCAGCTCCAATCCCTAAAAAGATCTAGCCTTTGGACCAAGGGATAAACCCAAGTTAGCCTCACCTAACCCAAATCCTAAATATCCATTAAATCTCCACCCCAAAGCCATCAAATACTCAAATTCGATTCCACCACCAACCTCTCGGCATCACTTTACTTTTTCCCCGACCCGATCGTGGCCACTAGCCACGCAAGCCACTAGAAACACCAAAGCCGAGAGGCTTAGTGGATTCAAAATTCAAAATTAATTTGCCGCAGCCGTCCCATTCCACCGGGACTCCATACTTCTTCTTCTTCACCCCTGTGTACCGATCCCAACCCCCCGACCGCTTCGGAAAGCTCCTCTAGCCCTACCTATTGAAACACCACACCTCTCACCATGAAAGGTGCTGAAACAAAAACCTTAGAAACTCGCCAAAATCACTCCGCAACTCCTCCTAGCCAAAAGAAGCTCATCCCCCACCGTTCTCCCGCCCGAATCCCCCCACTCGAGCTCAATTTCTCAACAAATCAAAACAAAAATAGACACTCCCCAATTCTTCACTCAAATCTAATTTAACTCCTCTCACCATCACTCGCAGGTGAGAAGGAATTCCCTGCCGAAAGCCCCCTCTCCGTGCCACCCACTGCTCCACCCTCCAAGCACGCGATCGGCTCCGTGAAGTCAAGTCTAAAGACCATAGCTCCAGGCTTCATCCCTAGCCTCCTTGCACTCCAACGAAAGTGTTGAGCATCTCTCCGATTGAGGCTTAACCTCTCAGAGCCAAGGTATGGACTCTTCCTTCCTCCCGAGCTTCGTGGAATTCTCCACCTCTCTAATGGCTTTTAATTTCATGGCATGTTAACCATATGGATGTGTTCGTCTTCTCAAGACAAATCCATAGAGCATAAGAACTCAAAAATCCATTGAGAATCGAGGGAGATATTAGGGTTAGATGTTCGATGGTCACGGTGCACGCCAACAAAGATTTACGGACGGCCGCCGCTTCTGATTACGTGTGTATCGAATGAGAACGCCGATGGTGTCGACTAGGAGATGGAACGCGAACCGCAGATCGCGTGGCACCGAGTCGATGAAGGTGTCGAACCGAAGACGACGCGAGCTTCGATTCGTAGCAGGGCCGACGCGCGCCGACGCGATAAAGCAGTAGAAAACAGATTTTCCGATTTAACTAAATAGCCTGCAATTAAAAGATCACCGACGTGGATAAATACGAAAAATAATATTTTTCTGATTTAATTAAATAGCCAAAAATTAAAAAATAATATCTTTAAATAAAAGCACAAAAATAAAAGAAAAATACCCTCAAGCCAGAAATAATCAGAGAGAATAATGTGAAAAAAGAATTGAGTTAATTGATGAGTATTTTATTTTTAATTAATTATTTACTAATTTTGGAATTTCAATTCTCCATTTCAGATAGAGCATTTCACCATGGTACGAGACCACAGGCTTTCGAAGCCTCCGACTCGGGGAACATTCCCCCGAATTTTTCAGTCGAGGCCATCCCTATGACAAGTTATGTATTTATCCAGTTTATGTCACTATTTTTTGACATTTTAACTCATTTGCTTTCTAATACCTGTTATTCTGAAACATTCTTGAAGCAGAAATTAGCTGGTACTAAATTCATTGATGGGGATAGAAACTCTAAGTTATTTCATGCTTGCATTAATTATAGAAGGAAATGCAACATGATCATATCTATTAAAAATGCCGATGGAGTTAAGGTGTTCATGTCCGAGGAGATTTCTAAAGAAGCAATTAAGTACTTTCAACGATCTATATTCCAAGGGACCAATCGAGCATATCTAATTTTAGAAAGAGTTATTTGATGAGCACGAGCACCAAGCTTACGGTTGGGACTTGACTATGAATTCTTCTACTGATGAAATCAAGAGGGCTTTAGATTCCATTGGGGGTAATAAGGCTGCTGGCCCTGATGGTTAC
>CM040430.1:33835575-33873075 GCA_022702705.1 Papilionanthe hookeriana x Papilionanthe teres | reverse complement strand
ATTTACACCCTTCCCTTAAAGTATTTGGGAGTTCATTTTCTTAAGGGTGGGACGAGACAAACTCAATTTGATGAGGTTGTTGAAAAAATTAAGAACCGCATTCTTGATTAAAAAAACATGTTCCTATCCTTTGGTGGTCGTATTACTGTCCTTAAGAGTATCCTTCAGAGCCTGGTGTTGATGGTTTATAAGTCCTGCCCGTTAAGATTACCGCTCAAAAAATTCATGAGAGATGCTTTAATAAATTTCTTTGGACGGGGACGTGTCTGGTATAAAGTGGTGCTCTTGGAAGAAAGTATGTCAACCTACCACTTCCGGTGGTTTGGGATTCAAACAACTTCACCACATTGCTGAGATTAATTTATTCAAACATTGATTCAATTTTTGTAAGCATGATTCATTATGGACTTCCTTTATGCATGATAAATATTACAGGAATCGTCACCCTTCTCTCATTGTCTAGAGGAAGAGTGATTCTAGAATGTGGAAGCAAATCTTATCTTGCAGAGATTGGGCTAAACACCTTATTTACTGGGACTTAGGCAATGGTAACATATCATTTTGGCATGATACTTAGTCTCCGATTCATTTTATTCCTGGACCAGATGTTAACGACGATCTTCTTATGTCTGATGTTTGGCAGGACCACACTTGGAATATCTCGCTTTTCCATCAACTAGTTGGGGCCGATAATGCTAGCTTTATATCAACCATCCCTTTTGGCTCGACTAAGATTGACTATCCTATAACGAAATTTGCATCAAATAAGACTATCTCAAAGACGATTTACTACCATTTACATCATTTTCAGCCAACCTCTTGGGGTAAGAGCATTTGGTCACATTCTTTAACCCCTTCGATGTCTTTTTTAGACTGGAGAAATTTTCATAAGTTTTTGCCTTGCGATGATATTCTTAAGTTGAAAGGACTTCGGTTAGCTTCTAGATGTTTTTTTTTGTAAGATGGAGGAAGAGTCTTTACGTCACATTTTTATTACTTGTCCTTTCTCTCGTTCTATTTGGATGAAAGGAGATCGTTGGTTTGGCACTTATGCCCGTCCGGATGAGGATTTAAATGACTTATGGGCTTTCGATCACCGGCCTAATCATTTTTTTACCATCTATCCATTTATTATTTGCTAGTTTTTATGGATGGCACGAAATGCCATTCATCACAAATGCACTTCGATTTCTTCCAATATTATTTTCTCCAACATTTTGTCCTATGTTAACTAGGTTTATAAGCTAAGTAATATGAAGGCTAGTTTCTTCTCGGGGATTGCACATTTTGACCACAGTGTTCATGAGACAGTTACCTCTCTGTAACTCCCTATTTTGGTGAGATGGAGGCCGCCCAATACTGGTTTGGTTAAATTTAATGTCGATTGGAATTGGAGAACGTCCCGTGCGGGGGTTGGTGGAGTTGCTCGTAATTCAGAAAAAAAATGCATGCTCTTCTTTTCTTCCCCTTGTATTGCGGACACTCCATTGCAGTTTGAAGCACATGCCTTAATATTGGCGGTCTCTATTGCGGTGTGTTTCAATTGACATTGCATTATTTTTGAGATGGATTCATCCAATTTATTTCTTGCTTTAATTAATAATATATCGATACCGTGGGATATTATATATTATATAAATCACATTAAATACATCAATTCTCATATCTCAGTCGGTTAGAATGTCATCTACAGGGAAGGAAATAGACCAGCTAAATGGTTGGCTAATCTCGGTTTTTTAAGCGCTCAGATTTTGGTGGGTACTAACCCGCCCCCGGACCTATCGATTTTGCTCAATGGAGATAATATGGATATACCAATTCTTTGATTCTCTTGATATTCTTATTCTTTATTTGAGCAGTAACTGGTACGACCCCTTTGTTATATATACATACATATATATTTATAGATATGAATGTATAAATTTGTTCATAACTATATATAGATAAACATATGTCAAAATATCTATATATATAAATTATTGTTTATATATATATGAATTCTATATATACAGTTATGGTATATAAACTTATATATATTTATCTATATAACTTTATATTCAATATATTTATATATATAGCTTTATATATATATATAAATACATGCAGCAATCCTTATATGAAGCAATCTTTTTATGTCATGGTTTCTATTCCTTTCAGTTCATGTGTGACATATTTTATTTTGCTATCTAAAGACTATGCAAACTCTTTTGTCGTTGGCCGTTTGCTGTTTGATTTCCTCCGAATTGCACAGGCTTACACACACACACACACACACACACACACATATATAAACCTTACATATATATACAAACCTTATATGTATGTTTTAAGTTCAGGTTCGGTTCCATTCCTGCATGTACCTGGAGTGCGCTCGAACCATTACATGCTCTCCAGCGTCCTGCATGGAGGAAGTTATTACTGCATACTTGGGACCTCAGCTTCGCGGCGATATACTCTCCATCAACTCTCCATCACTCTTTTATTGCCTCGACTGAAATCCACAGAAAAATGAGCGAGGAATATTTCTTCTTTGCCCAGTTGTTTGCTTGCTGGAGTTTTGTTTCTGTGCAGCCACATTTTAATATGCTTGTCATATTCATGACGTGCTACCTGATATTTTCCTTTTGATATGAGATTAAACTTGTTGTGTTTTTTGTTATTGTTACAATGATAGCTCTTTTTTTTGGCGTCGAGTTGTACCGTGGAGGTCAAACCCTTCTGGGTGAAAATTTAAGAGCTTGACCTCCCCCCTCTTTTTGTAACATTTACATGTTATCAACGCATAGGGAGCCATAAGAAGCTCTTTCTTTTAAAAAGAAAATAATATATATATACCTATATATATATATTTATAATTTATTTAATTATTAAATATTTTTATAATTAAATTATGTTTATAAATAATATACTGTACTTAAATTATTTTAAAAAAATAATATTATATAAATATATATATATATTTATATATACATATATATATTTATTTATTTATAATTTATTTAACTATTAAAAATTTTTATAGTTAAATTATATTTATAAAAAATATACTATACTTAAAATATTTAAAATAAAAAAATAATATTAAATAAATATATATATTTATATATATATAGCTATATATATATATTTATATTTATAATTTATTTAATTATTAATTATTTTTATTATTAAATTATATTTAAAAATAATATACTCGTATTTCAAAAATTTAAAATAAAAAAATAAAATTATATATATATATATATATATATATATATTTAAAAAGAAAACATTGTTACTATTAGAAATTGGGTACAAAAACGGTTGAGGGGGCCGCATCCCTCACAAACCCAAAACCGAAACAAAACGACTATTTAGCTAACTAACGTAGAGGGCTATGAAAACTCAAAAACAAAACAGCCTTCAATTAGGCACAAAACAATATTTAAAAGCTGAGAAGATGGTGATGAGGTGTGGAGAGGAGAGAGGGCCCACCAGACCCCAGTTAGTGAAGAATTCTTATGTGAGGGACCTTAAGGATGTCACTGCCAATGAACAAGGATAGCTGGGATGGGGGTATGAGATATGACTACTTCACCAGAATGAGCTCCCAATTTGGCTAACCAGTCAGCTGGCTGGTTAGCCTCTCTATAGATGAAGGAGAACTGAGGTTGGATGAGAGATCTAATTGCATGAATTCTTTTAACCCAATAAAGATGGTTCCAGGGAAGAGTAGCAGGGAGCTCAGTTTCCTTACTTCTCTTGATGGCCAGTTTAGCATCACTTTCAACCTCAATATGATACCAATTAAAGTTCCTAGCAATGTTCAGAGCCCAATAGATGGCAATAAGTTCAGCTTCCATAGAATCAGTGGCTTGCACAGGAGCATGGAAGAAAAGTCTGCATTTACCATCATCGTTTCGAAAAGACCACCAATGCCAGGCGGATCGCATAAAAGCTGCCATCACGAATTGACTTTGAGGTAATGGGGGGGATCCAAGATACCAGACCAATCTTGAAGGAAGGGAGACAGTTTGAAAGTTCCAGGCAGCAAATATTAGGGAATTTAGTGTATCTGATGAGTTTCTGGATGTAAGAAAGGCACTTTTTGGTAACTTGGAACTCACTTGGTGTAGTTCCCTCATAGTTAACTTTGTTTCTCTCCATCCAGATAAACCAGGCAATGATAAATGGGATAGCTCCCATACCAATTGCATTCCAGTCTAGCCAGCAGGAGGACAGGAGATCCCAAGTCAAATTCTGAGTGTTTAAGTGGAACTGCTGAGTGAGTTTTCTCCAAACAGATTGAGAGAAAGTGCATCTGAAAAATAAGTGTGGAATGGATTCTTCCTCTTTCCAGCAAAGCTTACAGCATGAGGTGCCTCTAATTCCTTTCAATTTGAGGATATCATCAGTGGGAAGCAGCTTCAAGAAAGTTCTCCAAGAGAAAAAGCACATGGAAGGGGAGAGGTATTTGTTCCAGGGCGCCTCTCCCCACCGCACGAATGTTCCAATTGTAAAGTTTGGAGTAGATGGCTTTAGAAAGGCTGTGGGAGAGGTGTGATTACCAGTTGATGGAGTCTTTCTCTTTGTTATGGAATTTGATTGTAGCCACTTGATCAGCAAAATCTTTACTCAACACCTTAAGTAAGGATGGAATAGAATCCGGATGTCCCCATTCCGAGAGTCAGCAACTTTGAGTTTAGGATCGTGAAAGGTAGGGAAGGGATGGAGCCAATCGACCGGGCACCGATGATCCAGCCAGAAAGATAGATTGCCATGTCCTAAGTTCCAGATGTACATAATCTCAGCATGGGTTTTGTTTTTCACCATGGCTCTCCAGATTTTAGAGTCGCCAGTTTTGCTAGTTGCTTGGGAAGGGTGAATGTGCCTGCAGAATTTTCCAGAGATGTATTGAGCCCAAAGAGAGGTTTGGGATCTGAATTTGAGCCAAAGTTTGCAAAAGTTAATTTGGGAGATCTGCTTGAGGGTTTTGAAGCCCATCCCACCTACCCAAATAGGTTTAGCAACTTTATGCCAGGATGACCAGTGAAGCTGCTTCCCTTGTCCAGCCCATAAGAACTGATTGAAAGCTCTTTCAAATTGGTATTGTGTGCCTTTATTCATACCTACTGTTTGGAGTGCATAGGTTGGGAGAGTTGTGAGGATGCTCATGAGAATGGTTATTCTACCCCCATTTGAGAGGTAATTGTGAGTCCAATTAGCCAGGTAAGTGCTAATCTTGTTCAAGGCTTCATCAAATTATCTTTGCTGAGCTCTGCCAAGATTAAGTTGGGCCCCAAGGTAATTTATAGGTAGAGTGGTGCTAGAAAACCCAGTGAAGGAAGTGATCCAGTGTTTGGTGTCAGCAGTAACTTTATGGGGAAAAAGCAGGTAGCTTTTGGCAGGGTTGAATTTCATCCCAGAACACAGTTGAAAAGAATGCAGGCATTTCATGGTTTGCTTAACAGTAATTTTAGAAGCATTGGAAAAAATCATGACATCATCAGCATATATCAGATGAGAGATGGTAATATTGGATTTATGGTGATACCTGGTGGAACCATGCATTGTGGCAGTGTGGTTAAGGAGCCTAGAAAGATAATCCATAGCCAAGATGAAAAGAGTAGGTGATAGAGGGTCCCCTTGTTTAAGTCCCCTGGTGGCAGCAAAGTAACCCCAACTGGAACCATTTAGAATTATGGAATGAGCATTTGCTTTTAGCCATCTTTTGATAAGGTTGCAGAAATTGTTTTGAAAGCCCCTAGCAGCAAGAGTCTCCAACAGAAAGTTCCAGTTGATGGTGTCATAGGCCATCTTGATGTCCAACTTATAGATTAGGTTTCCACTTCTACATTTTTTATTAAGGTCTAACAGCAATTCTTGAGCCGACAGGATGTTATCGGATATGGATCTTCCCTTGACAAATGCAATTTGACTGGGCCGATGAGATGGTCCAATAGGGGTTGTAACTGCGTAACAATGATCTTGCTAATTAGTTTGCTGATAACAGAAGTGAGGGATATAGGTCTGTAGTGGTCCCAAGTGGTCTGCATACTGCCTTTGGGAATAAGCACAAAGTTAGAGCTGTAGAAGTATTGGGGAATGTCTCCACCTTGGAAGAAGTTAGCAATAGCTTCAATAATGTCTTTTTTTATGATTGTCCAAGCCTTTTTATAAAAATCAGATGTGTAGCCATCTGGGCTAGCTATTTTGGATGGATCAATGGATGAGAGGACCTGCCAGATTTCACTTTCAGAAGGGGAAAAACTGAGATCTTTCCCATATAGGAGGGGTTGTTGATCCCTGATGAGAGCAAATGAGATTGGGGTTCTATCCATGTATGGCTGATGGAGCAGCTTGCTGAAATGTTGAGTGGCACTCCTGCCAATATCCAGATGATGGGAGACCCATTCCTCAGACTCCTTTTTTATTTGGTGAATATAGCTGCATTTTCTTCTATACTGTAAGTAGGCATGAAAATAAGTCTGTATTCTTATCTCCCTCAACAAAGTGCTTGATGGATGCCTTCGCTTTAAATACATATCTTGGGTATCAATGGATTTCAATAATTTAACTTCAATTTGCTAGCGAGAAGGGGGTTTAGATCATTGTTATGTTGGGTCTTCTCCTCCAATGACAACACTTCTTGTTCGACTGTTCAATCTGCAGAAAATACATTGCCCAATTCGTCGCCACCCCCACTTATTCAGCTGGGACTCGGGTTATGATGTAGAGAGCATAATCCGATCCGGGGTCTCGCCGAGTAGGAGGTTTCCGGTGGTTCTTGACAAATTGCAAAAAATCGGGGTGAGAAGACCGGAAATTCCGATATCCGAAAGGGGTTTAGATTGCTCGATTAGGAGGAATAGTGAGGGAGATCAAAAGGGGTCTGTGATCAGAACAAGTAAGAGCCAGGTGGGTGATTTGGGTATGGAGGAAATGGGATTGCCAAAGCTCATTGGACAATATTCTGTCTAGCCTTTCCTGAACTTGATTCCTCTTCCATGTGAAAAGAGGGCCCTTGAACCCCAGATCAAAGAGCCCAGCAGCAAGGATGTTATCTCTGAAGTTGCACATGGTCCTAACATTAGGCCTTCTGCCACCAAGTTTTTCAGCTGGTGTAGATATGCAGTTAAAATCCCCACCCACAATCTAGGGGGAGTTAATATGGGTACTAAAAGCATGAATTTGCTCCCAATGTTGAGATATGTCAATGCTCCTGCAACTGAGCATAGACGAAAGGAGGCAAAAATGGAGTGGCCGACAAATTGGAGAGATAGATGAACTATTTGGGGGTGATCCGAAGGACGATCCAAGAGATTTCTTTTCTACAAAGAATCCAAATTTTGTTGTTGGAGTTGGCAAAGTGGGAAAAACAAGGAAACTTTTTGAGGATTTTGGAAGGAGCTTGGTGAACAAGTGGTTCAAGGATGGCAAGGCACCAGATAAAGTGTTTTTTGGTAAGGTAAATGAGTCTTTTTAGAGAAGAGGGTTGTGCCACACCTCTAATGTTCCAACAAAGGAAATTTATCATGGGTTAAATAGAGAGGTGGGAGGGGGATGAGATTTAGATCTGGTTCTGCCCCTAGTAGAAGGGGGGGCAGGGCTGGAAGGGGTCTTGGATGAGGAGGGGGGGTTTCTAGTAGGATCTGATTTGGATTTTTTCTTTTTTTTAGAGATCTGAACTTCCCAAGCATGTTCCAAAGACTCTTGAAACTCTCCAACAGGAAGGGCCGGAGGAGAAGGAGAAACGAGCAGCTAGCTCGAGTGGGAAGGGGGAGGTGAGGGAGGGGAGGTGGGGGAATGATAGGAGAAGTGGGATTGACTCGTGAAGGGGGAGCTTTGGGGGGTGAAGGGTATGGGTGTTTCATAGGAGAGATTGTCACAGAGGGGTTGGATGTATGAATAAGATCAGTAGGGAAAGGGGATAAAAGGTGGGCCAGGTTATTATTAATGGTGGAAGGGGATGTTGATACAAGGTTTGTGACTGGATTGTTGATAGGGGCAGGTCTCCCTGTTGTAGTGGAGTTGGATTTATTAGAAGTTGGTTGGAGCCTGAAACACCTTTCAACAGTATGCCCAAACATTTTGCAGTGGTTGCAATAGTAGGGCTTTTGTTTCATTATAACCTCCTGCGCAGTAGCCATCGAAGTCGACCCTACCCAAATCTTCTTGATCTCGAGCAAAGAGATGTCTCTTTCGATTTGAATTACAGCAGCATCGAGCATCCCCCTGGTGAAAGTAGCTGCATCCATCCTTAGGGGACTGCCAATACCCCTAGCAATTTGGAAAAGAGTGTTATGGTTGAAGTATCTGTAGGGTAGTTTTGGGAACATAAACCAAATGGGAACAATAGGAGGTTCTTTGCTTTGGTTAAAGTCTGGTGTCCATTTAAGTAGATTCATGTCCATGCCAGCTATTGTCACCATTTGCTTAGCAAAAAGCCTAGCATAGTCCTCTTCTGTGGATAGATGGATGAGAAGATGTCTCCCATCTAGGAGACCCATTTTCCAGCTGCCAATAAAAGCCAGGGAGTCAAAGAAAGCTCTAACTAATTCCATTTTGGGATGGCCAAGAGTGAATTTCCCAATAAGGGTTAGTTTGACTTCCTCATTTATAGCTTCCAAGTTCAGCATCGAGAGAAAAATGGCCGAGCAACCCTCCTTCTCTCCAACAGGGGTGGATGAAAGGGCATTGGGTTTTACCAGCAGCAGCTTCATGAAACACTTGGGGAAAAACCAGCTTGCTGGAAGATAGAGAGGGGGAGTGGCCAACCACTCCAGCATATGAAATCTTAGACCCATCCAATATGGTAGGAGGGTCAGTTGGGTTATCCATTCAGGGCACAACAATGAGTTCCAAAACCACAAGAGGTACAGGGATTGCTAAAATCCAGAGACACAGCCCCAGGCAAACCAGCAAAAGCAAAGCAAAGCAAGAAGTAACTAAAGGAAACAGTAAGTTTCACAAAAAGCACAACAATAGAACAATAAAGGACTTTGAACAGCAGATGCCCGGGAAGGAAGAAACTCCAGGCCCCAGGAAACCCCAGAGAGGGGAAGGGAAAGGAGTTGAGCACTCCTCCTCCAACAGCAAAAGCAAAGTAAGGAGTAACCAATGGAACAGTAAATTTCAAATTTGTGGAGCCCGAGAAGGGTGAAACCGCCAAAGAAGAACAGTGGAAACGAACCACACCAAGAAACCTTCTCCACCACAGCAAGAGAGCCACCCCACCTTACCTGAGCTACCACCAAAGAAGCCGCCGCCGGCAGAATCATGCTAGAAACCCTAGCAGAGCTCCAACAGCCACCATTCTGCTTATATATATATATATATATACCTATATATATTTTTTTATTTAAAATTTATTTAACTATTAAATATTTTTATAATTAAATTATTTTTATAAATAATATACAATACATAAAATATTTAAAATAAAAAAAATAATTTTACATAAATATATATATATATATATATATAAATATTGAGATATATAGTTATATATTCACATATATATTTATTTATTTATAATTTATTTAACTATTAAATATTTTTATAATTAAATTATATTTATAAATAATATCTATACTTAAAATATTTAAAAAAAATGATATTAAATAAATTAATATATATATATATAATTTTTTAACTATTAAATATTTTTCTAATTAAATTATATTTAAAAATAATATACTATAATTAAAATATATAAAATAAAAAATAATATTATATAAATTTATATGTAAATATATATCTATAGATATGATGGAGTTTCGGATTTCCGGAAGTTTTCTTGAGGCGATTTGCAAATTCTACTCAATTCTTTTGATTTTAGTTGGATTTTTCTCCTGTTTGATCCTTCTTTTCTTGTTTCCTGCTTAATTTTTGATGTTCGGGTAGGCTTCTGCAATTTGGATTGGAGGTTTTTTTGTTCTTTTGGTTTTCCCGGGTTCTTGAAATTCAAATCTTTTGAATTTTCTTGTTCTTTATCTGGTTCTCTTTTCATAGCTGATTCTTCTTCTATTTCTATTCTGGCAAGACTTCTTTTGTGGATGTGGTAAATGCTGCTTGCTGGTCTGTCGGATAAATTGGTTTTCCTAATTGCTTTACCATGAAGCATTGCTTGGTAGGGGTAATTGCCCTTTTATTAAACAAGTAAGCAAGAAGGGAGGTAAGCCTGCCTTAATCTTCACGGATTCGAGCTTGCTTCCTTGGTTGAAGTTCATAAATATACTCTTGTGGGGAAGTTTCAATATGGGCATCCTAAGATGGAAAGAATAAGGAAATGTTTTGAAGATTTGAAATTGTACTGGTTCATGGAAGGTTGAGGTCTGTTTGATGGAAGACATATTATGATTAAACTTTCTAAAGATGAGGACTATGCAAATTTGTTTTCTAAAAAGTTCTTGATGATGGATGGAAAATATATGAAAATTACGAAATGGTCTCCTGATTTTGATTCTAATCAAGAAGCTCCTATTATTCTGTTTGGTTTAGAATTCCTAATGCTGAAATTACAATATTTCGATCATCAAGTGATGCTATGCGATTGAGTACTTGCTTTGGGAAGCCTCTAAAATTGGATATCTCTACTTTTAATTTGTCTAGACCTTCTTTAGCAAGGATTCTAGTTGAAAGAGACATTACTCTTCATGATGTTGAGGAAATTTGGCTTGGATCTCCACATAATGGTTATTGGAAACCACTACTTATGGAACAAAGGCACTGCATCTTGTTGTAATTGCAAGATGTTTGGTCATTGTAAAGACAATCTGTTATAGGATTCATCCTAATCTTAGGCACAGCTAAGGTGGTTATTTCTCGGATAACTCAGACGATGTAGTGACTCTTGTAATGCTATTCTGATGTAGTGCTACTTATTCGATGTAGTGCTGCTTGTAATACTGTATGTGCTGCTTGTAGAAGTTGGGAGGATGGCTTCTGCTGTTTCTGGCATTCTTCCTTCAATTCCTTCTGAGGTTCCTGAAATTACTTTATCTTTATCTAAGCCTGCATCTATTTCTGATGATTCTAATTCAATCTTGGTTCAACTTAAACAAGGAGTTAGTTTTACTGATAATGAGCCTGTTACAAACAATTCTGCCATGGAAGTGATGGATCCTATTGGTATTTCTGATTTACCTTTGCAGAATATTATTCAGAATTCTACAACTGTTTCTAATGTACCAGATGTTCCATCTATTATTCATTCTGAAACTTCTTCTGATTTAATCATTCTTGAGAAAGAAGGTACTGTTATTGAACATGTTGGAAGAGATTTAAACTTTTCGAATAATATACGGTATAATTCGGTTTCAACTATCCCCAAACCTGTTGATTATACCATTTTTCAAAATGTTACTCAAGATGGGTTAACTTCTTCCTTGGATAATCTTGATGCTGCTTGCTAATGATCTTAAGGATGATTGGTTGATCGAAAGTCTAAAAAGAAAAAGAAATTTGCTGATGTATTGTCTTTATACGAAGCTAACATTATTCCTTCTTCCTCTTCTAGGCTTACTAGAAGTGGAAAGCTTGCCCTTCATGATTAAGTTCATATGCTTTGGAATATTAGGGGAGTGACCGATCTGGCTCCCTTAATAGAATTCCGAGTCTAAACGGGATTCATAAGTTTTGGGTGATTGTGCTTTTGGAACCTTTGGTGAAATCTAATTTTGATAAATACATCGGAAAATTTCGTGGATTTTCTTTTTATCAAATTGTTCTAATAAGATTTGGTTGCTTTATAGAAAGGAATTATTGGTGAATGTTCTTCTTGATCATTCCCAGATTTTACATTTTCATTTTCGGTTAGATCATTTTCGGGGTTTTGCATCCTTTGTGTATCTTGCTTCTCTCCTAATGACAGATTAGAGCTTTGGAATAAAATTCATGAGATTAGTTTAACAATGTCGGAAAATTGGATGGTGGGTGGAGATTTCAATTGCATTGCTCATCCCAGTGAGAAGAAAGGAGGCGAGAAATCCCAATTTAATGGAGATCGTTGAAATTTACTAATGATATTCATTACTGCGAAGCTTGTTGATATTGGCTTTGAAGGTTCTCCTTTTACTTGGAAGAGAGGATCTTTATATGAAAGGCTTGATAGAATATTAGTTAATCGATCTTGGATTAACATGTTCCCTATTTCCAAAGTTAAACATTTGGCTAGAATGGGTTACGATCATTCTCCTTTGCTTGTCTGTTGTGCTCCTTTTACGTAGTGAAATCTAATTCATTCGAGGTATCTAAATGTTTGGTACGATCACCCGATTTCGAGTAAAGTAATTGAGAGGAATTGGTGTGCTCCTATCATCTGGTTTTCCAAATCCTATTATCAAATTATGGTTTTTACATAAAAGACTAGCTAAGGAACTTAAAGTATGGAGCTTGGAATGTATTTGGAAATATCCATCAAAAGGTACTGTTCGAGTTGAAGTTTTTGTTTCTGCTTGTGGAAAAAGATGTTGAAGGTGAGAGAGCTTCTGAACAATAATTAGCTGCTGCCTATGCCAATTTAAATTCTGCTATTCATCAAGAAGAGTTATTTCTGCAGCAGAAAGCTGCTGCAAACTGGTTCCATCATGGAGACAGAAATTCTAAAGTTTTCCATGCTCTTATTAAATACAAAAGATCAGTCAACACTATCCTCCAAATTAAGACAATTGACAACAGATATCTGTTAAATACTAAGGATATTGCTGAGAATGCTTGTTTCTTATTTCAGTGAGTTGTTTGCTGCCCAGACCACTAACTCTAATATGTTCTCTGCTTCCATATTTTCTTCTTCTGGATTCATTAATCAATCATTGGATTTAGCTGCTGCTCCTAATGAACATGAGATTTCCATTGTCATTAACTCTATGGAAAGTGATAAGGCTACGCGAGGACCGGATGGGTTCACACTGATTTTTATAAAAAATTTTGGCATATTATCAAATGCGATATTCTTACTTTGTTGTACAAAGTTACTTCCATGGTAATCAATTGTCTAAATATTTTGCTTCTTCAACTATTATTCTGATTCCTAAGAATACAATGAAAGCTTCTTGGTCGATTTTAGACCTATTAGCTTAACTTCAACTTTTCTAAGATCATAAGTAAGATTCTTGTGGCCAGATTACAACCATTGCTTGGAAGATTTAATTTCGAGAAAATCAAGCTGCTTTCTTAAAAGGGAGAAGTATTAGTGAGAATGTGCTTTTGGCTCGAGAACTTTTAAGCGATGCTGGATAGAAAGTGTAGAGGCTCCAACATTATTTTTAAATTGGATTTGGCCAAAGCTTTTGATACAATAAGTTGGAAATTCATTATTGATGTATTGGAGGCAAGGGGATTCAAAGGCTGATTTACTGTAATTTGATTGTTAGATGGCTTACCAATAATCATTATAGTGTTATGATCGATGGGAAGTGTCATGGTTTTTCTCTTCGGTAGAGGTATTAAACAAGGTGATCCATTGTCACCTTACATTTTCATTCTAACTTTTGATTATCTATCCAAGATGTTAAATCAAATTCAGCGAGTCTCATCCATATACTCGATTTCATCATAGATCTTCACAACTAATTTCCCATCTTGCCTATGCTTGATGATATTATTGTGTTCTCTAATGGAAGTAAGCAATCCATTAAATGTTTAATGAAAACTTTGGCTATGTTTGAAAGTGTTTACGGTATGCTCTTCAACAAACCTAAATGTCGATTTCTAGCGAGGATCTAAAATCCGCATATCTATTAAAAATTGGATTGCTGATTTCACTGGCTTTAAAGAGGCTCATTTTCCTTTGATGTATTTGGGGTTTCCACTGATTAAGGGAAGAAGGAAGTTATGCCATTTTGATGATATTGTTGCTAAGATATCTTCACAACTTAACTGCTGGTCTAACAAGTTTTTATCTAATGGGGGAAGAATAACTCTTCTTAAAAGTGTTCTAACATCTTTTCCCCTTTACATCCTTCAAATGATCAAAATGAAGAAGAGTACTCAGAAATTAATTTCTGTTATGTTCAACAAATTCTTATGGGAAGGTAATCATAAACAAATGCACTGGACAAATTGGGATAAATTGTGCAAGCCTGTTGATTGTGGTGGTCTTGGGTTTAAAAGCTTTCATCATCTAAGCTTATCCTTCTATTGTAAACGATGGCTCGAGTTTAGAGCTAATGATTCTCTTTGGTCTAAATTTATGCATGGTAAATACTTGTTATAATACTCATCCTACTCGAGTTCAATATAAAGTGGGTGATTCTAGAACTTGGAAGGAGTTGCTTAAAATTAGAATGAAGGCTGAAGATCTCTTTACTTGGGATATTGGAAATGGCCAATTAATTTTTGGTTTGATAAATGGTTGTATGATGAATATTTAACAGATCATTATACTTCTTCTTCTAATATTAAGATTGTTGTTGATTGCTGGAAAGATCATAAATGGAATTCTGAAATGCTTCAACATCATCTTAATCCTGAAATTATTAACGAGATTTTATCCATTCCTATTCGGTTCTATGGAAAGGATAGATTAATACTAAGAATTCATCTACTCGAGTTTTTCTAAGTTTGTTTATCACTCTTGCTTCATCGGCATAAAAATGATTGGGGTACTAAATTATGGAATAAATTTATCACTCCATCTATGTCCTTCTTTTGTTGGAAATTATTTAAGAAGCTACTCCTAGCTGATGATATTTTGAAGCTTAAAGGTATTAGAGGTCCTTCATTTGTCCTTTTTGTCATCTTGATGAGGAATCTTTATTCCATATTTTCCTTAATTGCAATCGGATTCAGCAAATCTGGAAGGAGATTCTATCCGGATTAGGTCGGAATGAAAAATTTTTTGTGTGGTCTTCATTGAGGCTTGTTGGCGGGATTGGAAAGATGGTTCTTGCTACTACACTCCCTTGATTATCTTCGGTTCATTTGGTTGGCTCGAAATGATGTTAAACATCTTAATGTCTCTTTCTCTTCTCGATCTATTATTCGGAATTGCTTGGTCTTATCTTAACAAAGCTGCAGAATTTTATTACTCCTTCTCGGACTCATAAGAAAAGGCAAGTTGTTTTAGTACTATGGAAGGCTCCTATGCATCCTTGGTTGAAAATTAATACGGATGGCGAGTCTTAAAGCTACTTCTGCTGGTATTGGAGGACTTTGCGGGGATTTTAGAGGACAATGTCTTTGGTTCTTTGCTTCCCTGTCATGGCTTGTTCTGCACTTAGAATGCGAAATAATTGCTGTTTTTGGGGATTGAAAATTGCTAAAAAAATGAACTTAAATTTTCTTCATTTTGAACTTGATTCATTGCTTCTTTTCTGATTTTGACACGAAATCTGCTATACCATGGTTCCTTCATATATGGATAAAAAAGATCGAGGTTATTCTTGCTTCCAAGCATATTATTTGGTCTCACATCTACGAGAGAAGGAATCGGCATGCAAATTGGCTTGCATCTCTTGCATCTTCTTCCTTTAATATAGTTTGTAGTTACTGCTTGTCTCATCTTTTCCTTTTTTAGTTCTCTTGTACATGGGGATTTAATTAAGATCCCTCATGTTAGATGTATCAACTCTTCAATTTAATATATATATATATATATATATATATATATATATAAATAAACATGGTGGCAGCTGGGAAACTTGCTCTGCTAGGGTTTCTAGCATGAGCCCGCCGGCGGTGCATTTCCTGGTGGTGGACCTGGGAGGAGGTAAGGCTGCTGGTAGCTGGAGGTGGTTGGTCATTGCTGTAAAGCTCTCTCTTGGCTCTCTTTGGGTGGAATGAGCTTCCCGGGCTTCCTTTTTTCAAATTTTACTGTTACATTGCTCAGTCTTTGGTTCTGGCACTTCTGGGGATAGAAGTTCTCTCTTCTGGTTTTTGGTCCCTGACTGCTGGGAATCCACTTTAATGGATCCCCCAGTAGATTTAGAAACTAACATTCAATTGGCCAAAGCCACTTTTGCTAGTGTGGTTTGCAATAGAAGAAATATTGAAAACAACCCTGAAAATACCTTCTTTCCCCAGCACCTTCATGATGCTGCTGCTGGTCGAATATCTTGCACTTTTATTCATCCTACTGGTACAAAGGATGGAGAACCCAGCTGTGTTCTTCAGCGACAAGGAACTCGATCAACTTAATGATGAAGTCGAGCTGACCCTCGTAGGCAAATTTGCTTTAGGACATCCAAGGATGGAGCTAGTAAGACGATATTTTAACTCGCTCGAGTTTGTGGGTTTTTGGCAGTTGGGTTTGCTTGGTTGGAAGGCATTTACTAATACAATTGTCCACTGAGGAGGATTTTGCAAGATTTTTGCTAAGAAGGCCATTACTTATTGCTTGGTTTTGAGATGAGGCTGATTAAGTGGACACTCGATTTCAATCCTAAAAATGAACCACTCTGTTGTGCCAATTTGGTTTAAATTCCACTGAGCTTCCCTATAGGTTCTTTAGCGAAATGCACTCTTCGATATTGCCAAGGCACTTGGTATTCCTTTGAGGGTAGATAACCCTACGTGTAACGGAGCTCGACCTTGCTGCTGCAAGGGTCTTGGTGGAAAGAGATGTAACCTTACCTGAAGTAACTAGAATTTGGGTGGGTTCTCGATGAGGATGCGGCTGGCGGGAGGTTGTTATGGAACAGAAACCTTCTACTTGCGGCCAGCATGTAGAATGTTTGGACACACTTTAGATAGGTGTTTTAGACTCCATCCACCCCACTAAGAGGGCTCCATATTCGGGGAGCCTCTCATCCTCCCCTGCTTGTCGAAATCCTTCTTCAGCTCGCTTGGACACTGCCCGGATCTCCTTACCCGATTCTTCGGATCCCCTCCCATCCCCCTTGTCTTTATTACACGTAGCCAATCCGGTAACTATTCCCTATATCCCCTTATCACCAACCGATATTGTTCCTAATCCTATTACCCCAATTTCTCCCACTCTCCCCACTTGTTATCTCTACTGTACCCCCAAATCCGGTGAATTTTTCTCCGACTACCCTTTGATCACCTACACCTTCTTTACTTTATCCTGATCTTACCCTTCCTACTCCTCCTTCTCCCACTCTTATTTGTTCCAATAATTGCTCCACTGAACCCAATACTCTTATCTCATCTAAGCCTTCATCACCCCTTATTTTTCCACCCCCTCATGTCTCCTCTCTTATGGGGAAAGTGAGGGAAGAATGTAACCCTGTATCTATTCTCACCCCCCCTCCTCCAAAAAGTTGCCTGTTGATCATAAGGAGAATTTGGTGGAAGGGAAGTGGCATGTCATTACCCCAAAGAAGAAAAGAAAGAATCATAAAGACTTACTGATGCTACATCCCACCCCATCTTCTGATTAGTTGGCAAATCTCCTGGCTGCAGCTACACAATGAGTCACCAGAGGTAAAACCAGATCCAAGTCTCAATCATCCATCCATCCACCAACCAAACACCCCAATGATTAACTTTATTTGCTAGAATATTAGAGGGGTTGCTCACCCTCTGTCTCTCCAAAGACTTATTAACCTCGATAGAAAGTATAAATTTTGGTGCATAGTTTTACTTGAACCTATGGTTCTGAAGTACCACTGAAAAGATCATTAAAAATTTCCATGGCTTCTCTTACTTTTCAAATATCGGTAATAAAATCTGGCTCTTGTGCAGATTTAAACTCGAGTTGGTCCTATCTTGGTTGATGATAGGCAATTCATTCATCTCTCTTTCCAGCTCAATGGTCAAAATGAAGTGGCTTCATTTATCTATGCAGGCTGTTCCAAATCTTATATACAAGATTTATGGCTTAAGCTTCATTCCATTGGTACTAACCTGAATCTACCCGGTTAGTGGGGGAGATTTCAACTGCATTACTAACTCTGCTGAAAAGTTGGGTGGGAGAGCTCCTAATATTTCTACGATGAACACCTTCGGTAATAATATTACACGAGTACGCTCTGTTGACCTTGGCTACTGATGGACCTGATTATACTTTGAAAAGAGGGAGCTTATGGGAGAGACTTGACGAGGTTCTCGGTTAATGATTGTTGGCATTCCCGGTTTCTCCATACCTTTGTCACTCATCTCCCGATTGCAGGATGCGATCAAAGACCATTACTACTTCTTATCACTTGCACCATCTCACACCCACCGGCGGCATCCATTCGGATATCTCAATTTACGGTCTTCTCGAACCTCATTTTGGAGGTAGTGGCTTCACTCTGGACTGGAATCCATCAACTTGACCAATGGACCAACGTTTGTTTGCTTCATCAAAAAGTGGCTAAGGGCCTCAGGAAATGGAATTGGGATACAATTAGGAATGTTTTCCTTCTTTGTGGAGGCTGCTAAAAATAAAGTTGATTTCTTGGAGGAGAAGGTTACGGGAGATGAATCACCTGGAAAGAAATCTTTGTTAAGCCCAGGAGGACCTACTCAATGCCATCAACCTGCAGGAACAACTATTAAAGCAAAAAGCTGATGTAAATATATTTAAGGAGGGGGACAGGAATACCAAATTCTTCCTTGCTTTTATTAAGTATAGGAGAAGATGTAACATTGTTCATACCATTAAATCTACTGATGGTACTCTTCTTGCTGATAATCTTGCCATTGCTCTAGATGTTGTTTCTTTCTTCGACACCCTTCTGAATCAACACCAAGTGGAGAGAGCTACACTGGATTATTCTTTTTTTGAGGAGGAGGTGCAGTTTGTGAATTCCCTTATGTTGACTGATATACCTACTGAGTTGGAAATTTGGAATGCTCTTTCTACCATTGATAGCTCCAAAACGGCAGGACCAGATGGCTTCACTGCTGAATTTTACAAAAAGACTTGGAACACGATTAAAGGGGATGTCGACGGATCTATACAATCCTTCTTCATGAGCCTAAATCTTCCCGATTACTTGATCACTCTAATATTGTGTTGATACCCAAATCTGCTTGCTGCTTAGATCTTGGAACCATTATAGGCCCATCTCGTCTCTCCTCGGTTATCGAGCAAAATTATAAGTAAAATCATGGTTAATAGACTTCAGCCACACCTAGACAAGATTATCTCCCCTAACCAATCTGCCTTTGTCCAGGGTAGGTTTATATCCGATAATGTCCTACTTGCTCAGGAGCTGCTGCTGGACTTAGACAAGGCTTGTAGGGGAGGTAACCTTATTTATAAATTAGATATTAGCAAAGCTTATGATACCATCAACTGGAATTTCCTGTTGGATGTCCTTTCAGCTAGAGGATTCTCTACTCGGTTACGTAACCTTATAAACGGATGGCTCCACTCGACCTGCCACTCCGTTCTTCTAAATGGTCGATCTTGGGGTAACTTGAGGCCAGTAGAGGGCTAATGCGGGGTGATCCTTTGTCCCCCACTCTTTTATTTGGGCTATGGACTATCTATCTAGATTCGTTGAATTCTCGATCTTACTCACAACACCACCATGGATATCATCATAGATCTACCTTACACATTTCCCACCTCATTTATGCTGATGATGTGATTATCTTTTCTAATGCCCAGAAGAATATTGTTAAGAACCTTATGAAATGTCTACGAATTGTTCCAATCCTCCTCGGGTATGAGTACGAACCTTCAAAAATGCCATATTATCCGTCACTAGCAAGTGCCCCTTGGTCTCAAAATCTGGATTAGGGAGTACACTTTGGATTCTCTTGCCTCGATGGCTCTGTGAACTACCTTGGAGTTCCCCTCCTTAAGGGTAGAGTAAAGCAGACACACTTTGAACCTATCCTGCAGAAAATTCAGACCCAACTTTCCAGCTGGTCTCATTCCTTTCTTTCCAGTGGGGGGAGAATTACTCTTCTCAAAAGCATACGAACAACCTTCCCATCATACATACTATAGATGATCACAATGAAGAAATCCACCCAGCTACAATTGGAAGGAACTTTCAACCGATTCCTGTGGTCAGGAAAGAGGAGGCAAATTCACTGGACTTCCTGGCAGAAGGTGGCTAAACCTGTTTGGGCGAGTGGAATTGGTTTCAAAGTCTAAATCACATTTCCCAAATGAACCAGTGTAAGCTTTGGATTAAATTCAAATCTCAGAACTCATTGTGGGCTAAATTTTTGAAAGGTAAATATTGCAAAGACATACATCCATCTCTGGTTACCAGGAAATTAGGGGATTCTAAGATTTGGGCCTGTATGCTCAAAGTCAGGGCCCAAGATGAATCAATGTTTACCTGGGAGCTGGGTCTTGGCCACCTGTCATTCTGTCTTGACAAATGGTGCCCTGATGATTGGTTACTTCCAGATCTTAATGTCAATCAGGATCCCAATTTGACTGTTGCTGATTGCTGGATTAATGGTGATTGGTCACTCTCAAAACTCCACTCCTTGCTCCAAGCTCCATCTGTGGATCTCATTACTCCCATTCCTATCAACCCCAACAAACCTGACAGAATCATATGGGCTGCTCATAAAAACCAAAGTCTGTCAAAAGCTATATATTCCAAATTGTTCAACTGGCAGATTTCATCTTGGGGCTCTACAATATGGAATAAACACATCACTCCTTCCATGTCTCTCTTTTGTTGGAAGCTACTCCACAACATTATCCCTACTGATGACTGCTAAAACTAAAAGGTTTGAGGGGACCCTCTAGTTGCAGACTGTGTAGGATTAATGAGGAGTCTTCCAGGCACCTATTCTTCCAATGTCTTTTTTCCCAACAGGTGTGGACTCTTTGTGTCAAGTCTTTCAATATTAGCTTAATGAACCTGTCCTGGAATTGTTTGAGAGTCTTGGGTGGATTGACGAAAATTGGCTAAGGGGGCGAATTCCTCTAATCATTGCTGGTTTCTTTGGAAGAGCGAGTAAATCATCGGCATTTGAGGACACTCCATCTTGTGCAATCAAAGTGGCTAGAAATTGAATATCATACATCAGTAAATTGATTAAGTGGAAAGGTTTTCCCACATATGTTCCTTCTTACGAGTATGAGAAAGGGTCCCAAGCCATCACCTTAGTCACTTGGCAACCTCCTTCACATCCTTTTATCAAAGTTAATACGGACGATGGTTTCTCATCCCTTGGTGCGGGTGTGGGAGGTGTTTTCGGGAATCATTTAGGCAAGTGCCTCATCTTCTTTCAAATTCCGTGGCGGTATGGATGCTCTTGAGGCGGGAATTTATTCTTTGTGTATTAGGCTTTTAAAATTGCCTCCTACTTCCAGTGGACTTATCTTATGGTTGAAGTAGATTCTACTACTGTCATCAACTCCATGGAATCTGATGGTTCCCTCCCTTGGCATCTACAGCTGTGGTTGAATAAAATCATGAATCTTCGAGGCAGATGCAAGCATCACTTCCAGTTCATCTTTAGGGAAGGTAACAAACCAGCAAATTGGCTGGCCAGAAATGCTTTGTTTACTGGTATAGTGAAATTTCAGCTTCACCTCCTACACCTCTTTCTTATTTGCTGGTCGGGGACTTGCTGGCAATCCCTCATATCAGAATCAATTCTAGCTTACCTTGATGGGCTGGAAATTTTATCCTATCCTCCTCATACTTCTTTGTGGAGGTTTGATCTTCGATCTTATGTTACGAATACTCTTTACCCATTTGTTGCTCAGGGAAGATCTTATCAAGCTGCGAGGCTACGAAGTTATTTCCTTTTGGGTAATGTTCTTCTTATGGAATCTGTATAGAACTATTGAGATTGACTCTTTAGGTTTAGAAGAGTTTTCTGTTGTTTTGAATGGGGCTGATCCCATTGAACTCCTTGTAACTTCTCTTCTATTTCAACATGTAGGTAGCCTCCTGCATGACTCCTTTTTTGTTATATATATATATATATATATATATATATATATATATATATATATATATATATATATATCATTTTTTAAGCTATTAAATAATTTTATAATTATATTATATTTATTAATAATATATTATATTTAAAATATTTAAAATAAAAAAATAATATTAAATAAATTTATATATATATATATATATATATTTATAATTTATTTAATTGATAAATATTTTTATAATTAAATTATATTTATAAATAATATACGTATCTTAAATTATTTAAAATAAAAAATAAATATTATATAAATTTATATATATATATATATATATATATATATATATATATATAATTATATATACACATATATTTATTTATTTATAATTTATTTAACTATTAAAAATTTTATAGTTAAATTATATTTATAAATAATATAATATATTTAAAATATTTAATTAAAAAAATAATATTAAATAAATTTATATATATATATATATATATTTATATATATATTTTTTAATTTATAATTTATTTAATTATTAATTATTTTTATAATTAAAATATATTTATAAATAATATACTTATACTTGAAACATTTAAAATAAAAAAAATAATATTATATATATATATATATATATATATATATATACATATATAAATATTTTTTTATTTATAATTTACTTAACTATTAAATATAAATGATCAATCCCTGACTCAATGCCGAAACCATTGGCACGATAGGTCGACTTTTGACCAAAAAGTTAATTTTGGTCAAAATAATTCATTTTTGAATTAATGACCAATTATTGAACCGATAATCGATCTCCGACAAAAAGATCAACTTTGAGTCGAAATGGTCAATCCTTGACCCAATGACAAACTCATTAACCAAATAGATCGACTTCGACCAAAAAGTCAATTTTGGTCAAAATAGTCAATTTTTGACTTAATGACCACCCTTGACCCAATAGATCAACTTTTAACCAAAAAGTCAACTTTGGTCAAAATGATCAATTTTTGACACAATGACCAACCCACTTACTCAATAGATTAACTTTTTGACCAAAAAGTCATCTTCGGTCAAAATGGTTAATTCTTGACCCAATTACCAACTCATTGACTGTCAACTTTTGACCAAAAAGTCCACTTTGGTTAAAATGGTCATTTTTTAACCCAATGACCAACCAATTGACCCAATAGGTCTACTTTTGACAAAAAAGCCATCTTTGATCAAAATGGTCAATTCTTGACCCAATTACCAACTCATTGACCAAATAGGTCAACTTTTGACCAAAAGTCAACTTTGATCAAAATAGTCAATATCGACGATAACTACCCGTTGACCCAAGCAGTTAACTTGACAAAATTCGATTTTGGTCAATATAGAATCAACTTTTGACCAAAGCGTAATCTTTGTTCAAAATGGTCAATTTCTGACCCAATGACCACCCCATTGACCCAAAGACCAACCCATTGACCAAATAGGTCGGTTTTTGACCAAAATGTAATTTTTTTTTAAAATAGTTAATTTTTGATCTAATGACCAATTATTCACTCAATAAGTTAATCTCTGACCAAAAGTCAACTTTAGCCAAAATATTCAATCCTTAACTCGATGACAAACCTATTGACCGATAGGTCAACTTTTGACCAAATAGTCAATTTTGGTCAAAATAGTCAATTTTTGACTGAATGACCACCAATTGACCCAATAAGTCAACTTTTCACCAAAAAGTCAACTTTTGACCAATAAGTTAACTTTTGACAAAAATAAGTCAACTTTTGTCAAATGATAAGTCAACTTTTCACCAAAAAGTCAACTTTGGTCAAATGATAAGTCAACTTTTGACCAATAAGTCAACTTTTGACCAAAAAAGGTCAACTTTTAACCAAAAAAGTTAATTTTAGTCAAAATGGTCAACTTCTGACATAACGACCTCCCAGATTGATTCGATAGCTCAACTTTTGACCAAAAATTTAATTTTAGTCAAAATAATTAATTTTTGACTCTATTGACGAAAATAATCGAATTTTTTTATTATTGACCGAGTAAGTTAATCTCCGACCGAAAAGTCGACTTTGGACAAAATGATCAATGATTGATTCGATGACAAACCCATGCCGATAAGTTAAATTTTGACCAAAAAGTCAATTTTGGTAAAAATAGATCGATTTTTGACCTATATTACCCAATTGATCAAATGGGTTGACTTTTTGACCAAAAATCGACTTTAGTCAAAATGGTCGATTTTTTACCTAATGATCAACCAATTAACTAAATTGGTCAAATTTTGATCGAAAAGTCGACTTTTTAGATCAAAATAGACAATTTTTGACCTAATGACCAATTATTGACCCAATAAGTAAATCTTTGACCAAAAATACAACTTTGGTCATAATTATCAATCCATGACTCAATGACAAACTCATTGAACCAACATGTTAACCTTTAAACAAAAAGATAACTTTGGTCGAAAATGGTAAATTCTTGACCGATAACTGACCCACGGACTCGATAGATCGACTTTTGTCGAAAAGCTTAATTTTAGTCAAAATAGTAAAATTTTTACATAATTGCCGATTATTAACCCGATAAGTCAACTTTTGAACAAAAAAGTTAATTTTGGTCAAAATTAGATATTTTTTACTTAATGACCACCTCATTGACATAAAAGGTCAATTTTTGATCAAAAAGTCAAATTGGGTCAAAATGGTCAATTTCTGACACAATGACCTAAATGTCAACTTTGGTGAAAATGGTCAATCCTTCATCCAATGACCAACCCATTAACCCGATTTGTTAATTTTTGACTAAAAAGTCAACTTTAGCCAAAATAGTTAATCCTCGACCCAATGACCGACCGATTGACATAATAGATCGACTTTTGACCAAAAAGTCGATTTTGCTCGAAAATTATCGATTTTGATCTACTTGACCGCCTCATTGACCTAAATAGATTAAATTTTGACCAAAAGACAACTTTGTTCAAAATTGTCGATCCTTAACCTAATGATCAACCCATTGACCCAATCAGTGCTACTTTTAACGAAAAAAGTCATTTTTGATTAAAATGGTCAATTCTTGACCCAATTACCAACTCATTGACCAAATAAGTCAACTTTTGACCAAAAGTCAACTTTAGTCAAAATAGTCAATATCTGACCCAATGACCACCCCGTTGACCAAATAGGTTAATATTTTACAAAAAATTCAATTTTGGTCAAAATAGGTCAACTTTTTACCAAAAAGTAATCTTTGGTCAAAATGGCCAATTTTTGGCCCTATGACCACCCCATTGACCCAAAGACCAACCCATTGACCAAATAGGTAGGTTTTTTACCAAAAAGTAAATTTTAGTCAAAATAGTTGATTTTTGATCTAATGACCAATATTCACTCAATATGTTAATCTCTGACCAAAAAGTCAACTTTGGTCAAAATATTGAATCCTTAACCCGATGATAAATCCATTGACTGATAGGTAAACTTTTGACCAAATAGTCAATTTTGGTCAAAATAGTCAATTTTTTACTGAATGACCACCAATTGACCCAATAAGTCAACTTTTCATCAAAAAGTCAACTTTTGACCAATAAGTTAACTTTTGACCAAAATAAGTCAACTTTTGACCAAAAAAGTTAATTTTAGTCAAAATGGTCAACTTATGACATAATGACCTCCCCGTTGACCCAATAACTCGATTTTTGACCAAAAATTTAATTTTGGTAAAAATAATTAATTTTTGACCTAATGACCGAAAATAATCGATTTTTTAAATTAATGACTTAATTATTGACACAATAAGTCGATCTACGACCAAAAATCAACTTTGGACAAAATGGTCGATGATTGACCCGATGATAAACCCATTGCTCGATAAGTCAAATTTTGACGAAAAAGTCGATTTTGGTCGAAATAGTCGATTTTTGACCTAATGACCACCAATTGACCAAATAGATCAACTTTTGACCAAAAAGTTAACTTTGGTCAAAATGGTCAATTTTTGACCTAATGATCAAACCATTGACTAAATTGGTCAAATTTTGACCGAAAAGTCAACTTTTTAGGTCAAAATTGATAATTTTTTACCTAATGACCAATTGTTGACCCAATAAGTAAATCTGTGACCAAAAAGTCAACTTTGGTCATAATTATCGATCCTTGACCCGATAATGAAACCCATTGACCCAACATGTGAACCTTTGAACAAAAAGATAACTTTGGTCAAAATGCTTAAATCCTTGACCCGATAACTTGACCCACAACCCGATAGATCGACTTTTGTCAAAAAGCGAATTTTACTAAAAATAGTAAATTTCTTACATAATTGCCAATTATTGATCCAATATGTCAACTTTTGAATAAAAAAAGTCAATTTTGGTCAAAATTGGTAATTTTTGACCTAATGACCACCTCATTGACTCAAAAGGTCGACTTTTGACCAAAAAGTCAAATTGGATCAAAATGGTTAATTTCTGACACAATGACCTAAAAGTCAACTTTGGTAAAAATGGTCAATCCTTCATCCAATGACCAACCCATTGAACCAATTTTGTTAACTTTTAACTAAAAGTCGACTTTGGCCAAAATAGTTAATCCTTGACCCGATGACCAACCTATTGACCCAATAAGTCGACTTTTGACCAAAGAGTCGATTTTGCTCAAAATTGTCGACTTTTGATCTATTAGTCGCCTCGTTGACCTAAATAGATCAAATTTTGAACAAAAGACGACTTTGATCAAAATTTTCGATCCTTAACCCGATGACCGACCCATTAACCCGATATGTCGACTTTGACTAAAAGTCAATTTTGATTAAAATAGTCGATTTTTGACGTAATGACCAATTTTTGACCCGATGAAACCGATCTCTATCCAAAAATTGACTTTGGTCGAGATGGTTAATCTTTGACCTATTGCCCGACCCATTGACCGATAGGACATCTTTTGACCAAAAATCGACTTTGGTCAAAATGATCAATCCTTGACCCGATGACCGACCCATTGGCCTAATAGATCGACATTTGACCAAAAGTCGATTTCGGTCAAAATAAAAATTTTTGAATTAATGACCAATTATTGACTCGATAAGTCGATCTCCGACCAAATAGTCGACTTTAGTCAAAATGGTCGATCCTTGATCCAATGACAAACCCATAAACCCAACAGTCGACTTTTGACCAAAGCCGATTTTGGTCAAAATAATCGATTTCGACCAAATGACCGCCCATTGACCTGATAAGTCGACTTTTGACCAAAAAGTCAACTTTGGTCGAAATGGATAATTTTTACCTGATGACTGACCCATTGACCCAATAGGTCATTTTTTGACCAAAAAAGTCATCTTTGGTAAAAATAGTTGACTTCTTGATCCAATTACCAACACATTGACCAAATATGAAAACTTTTGACCAAAAGTCGACTTTAGTCGAAATGGTCGATTCGACTGATGACCTTCCCGATTGACCCAATGGGTTAACTTTTGACCAAAAATTCAATCTTGGTTAAAATAGTTAGTTTTTGTCTTAATGATCAATTAATGACTAAATAAGTCAATCTCTGACCAAAAAGTTAATTTTTGTCAAAATAATCAATCCTTCACCCAATGACAAACACATTGACCCAACATGACAACTTTTTGACCAAAAAGTCAAGTTTGGTCAAAATAGTCAATTTTTGACCTAATGACTACCCATTAACCCAATAGGTTAACTTTTGACCAAAAAGTTAACTTTAGTCAAAATGGTTAATTTTTGACCCAAAGACATACCCGTTGACCCAATATATCAAATTTTGACCAAAATGTTTTCTTTGGTCAAAATGGTCAAATCTTGACCTAATTACCAACTCGTTGACCAAATAGGTCAACTTTTGACCAAAAAGTCAACTTTGGTCAAAATGGTCAATTTCTGACCCAATGACCACCCCGTTAACCCAATAGGTAAACTTTTGACAAAAAATTTAATTTTGGTCAAAATAATCAATATTTGACCTAAAGACCAATTTTAGACCCAATAAGTTAATATCTGGCCAAAAAGTCAACTGTGGTCAAAATGATCAATCTTTGACCCAATGACCAACCCATTGACCCAATAGTTCAACTTTTGACCAAAAAGTCAACTTTGGTCAAAAAGATTAATTTTTGACCCAACAACCAACACATTGACCCAGTAGGTCAACGTTTGACCAAAAAATCAATTTTGGACAAAATAGTCAATTTTTGACCTAATGACCAATTATTAACCCTGTAAGCCAAACTCTGACCAAAAAGTCAACTTCAATCAAAATGGTTTATCCTTAACCCGATGATCAACCCATTGACCCAGTAGAGTCGACTTTGACAAAAAGTCATCTTTGGTCAAAATGGTCAATTCCTGATACAATGACCACCCCTTTGACCCGATGGGTTAACTTCTGACAAAAAATTGAAGTGAGGTCAAAATAGTTAATTTTTGACCAAATAACCAATAATTGACCCAGTAAGCCAATCTCTGACCAAAAAGTCAACTTTGGTCAAAATGGTCAATCTTTGACCCAATGACAAACCCATTGACCCAATAGGTGAACTTTTGACCAAAAGGTCAACTTTAATTAAAATGGTCAATTTTCGACCCATTGACTAACCCATTGGCCCAATAGGTTAACTTTTAACCAAAAAGTCAACTTTAGTCAAAATGGTTAAACCTTGACCCAATAACTAACCTATTGACCCAATATGTCAACTTTGACCAAAAAGTCAATTTTGGTCAAAATAATTAAATTTTGACCTAATGACCCCCATTAACTAAATAGGTCAACTTTTGACCAAAAAGTCAACTTTGGTCAAAATAGTCAATTTTTGACCCAATGACCAACCCGCTGGCCAAATTGGTCAAATTTTGACCAAAAAGTCAACTTTTTAGTCAAAATAGACAATTTTTTACCTAATGACCAATTATTAACCCAATCAGTAAATCCTTAACCAAAAAGTCAACTTTGGTCATAATTATCAATCCCTGACCCAATAACCAACCCACTGACCCAATAGATCGACTTTGACTAAAAAGTCAATTTTGGTCAAGTAGTAAATTTTTGGCATAATTACCAATTATTGATCCATTAGGTTAACTTCTAAACAAAAAAGTCAATTTTGGACCTAATGACCACCTCATCCAAAAGGTCAACTTTTGACCAAAAGGTTAATTTTGCTCAAAATTGTCAATTTTTGACCTACTGGCCGCGTCATTGACCTAAATAGGTCAAATTTTGACTAAAAGATAACCTTGGTTAAAATAGTCAATCCTTAACCCAATGACCAACTCAATGACTAAATAGGTCAACTTTTGACCAAACAGTCAATTTTGATTAAAATAGTTAATTTTTGACTTAATGACCAATTTTTAACCTAGTAAACTAATCTTTGACCAAAAAGTCAACTTTCGTCAAGATGGTTAATCTTTGACCTAATGCCCAACCCATTAACCTAATAGGCCATCTTTTGACCAAAAAGTCAACTTTGGTCAAAATGGTCGATCCTTGACCCAATGACCAACCCATTGGCCTAATAAGTCAACATTTGACCAAAAGTCAATTTTGGTCAAAATAAACAATTTTTGAATTAATACCCAATAAGTCAATCTCTGACCAAAAAGTTAACTTTAGTCAAAATGGTCAATCCTTGATCCAATGACAAACTCATTGACCCAATATGTCAACTTTTGGTCAATTTTTAAATTAATGACCAATTATTGACCCAATAAGTTAATCTCTGACCAAAAAGTGAACTTTGATCAAAATGGTCAATCCTTGACCCAATGATAAATCCATTGACCCAATATTTTTATTTATAATTTATTTAATTATTAAATGTTTTTATAATTAAATTATATTTATAAATAATATACTATACTTAAAACATTTAAAATAAAAAAAATACTTATTATACATATATGTATATATATATATATATATATATATTTATTTATATATACAAATATTTATATTTTATTTATAATTTCTTTAACTAATAAATATTTTTATATTTAAATTATATTTATAAATAATATACTATACTTAAAATATTTAAAAAAAATAATATTATATATATATATATATAATTTTTTTAACTATTAAATTTTTTTATAATTAAATTATATTTAAAAATAATATATTATACTTAAAATATTTTAAAAAAAATAATATTAAATAAATTTATATATATATAAATCTATATATATTTATATATACGGATATATATTTATTTATTTATATTTATTTAACTAGTAAATGTTTTTATAATTAAATTAAATTTATAAATAAAATTCTATATTTAAAATATTTAAAATAAAAAATAATATTAAATAAATTTATATATATATATATATATATATATTTAAATATTTATATATATATATATATATATTTAAATATTTATATATATATATATATATATATATATATTTGTAATTTATTTAATTATTAAATATTTTTAAAATTAAATAATCTTTATAAATAATATACTATACTTAAAACATTTAAAATAAAAAGTAACATTATATATATATATATATATATATATATATATATATATATATATATATATATATATATATATTTTTATTTTTTTTTTTTTAGGGAAAGAAGCCACATGAGGCTCCTACATGTTACTACAAACTATAATTACAAAAATCCTTACCAATAGTGGTAAGACCTCCCCATCAACATACTCCATCCAAACTAAAACTAGGACATAAACAAATAGAACGAGCCTAACTAAATAGCAAACGAGAGAGACATAATATAGTCCACTCATCCCGGAGCGAGTACACGGGTGCGAGTAGAGAGCGGCGATAACTCGGTAAGTCCAAAACGACTTGGTGGATGAGATAAAGATCCATGCATAAGTCCAGAGGCTTAGACATGAGACCAACAGCCTTATGGGGCCAAGTGGGGACCTCCAATAATCCCAGCACCAAATTTGGGGAGTCAGGTAGTAGTCTTGATGTAGGGGGCAGAAAGATTGTCACTGTTGATAAGGGTCTTTAGGCGTGTAGGAATGATGGTTGAGGCCCTCACATTTTGGGAAGAAGCTCCGACTTTGGCTAGCCAACCGGCGGGTTGATTACCTTCCTTGTGAATGAAGGTGAATTGAACATTGAGTTTGGAGACACCGGCAAGGATTCTACTCCTCCAGGTGACCATGGTGCCGGGGAGGGTTGGAGGGGCAGGGGTTCGACAAAGTAATAATTTCCTCATTATCACCTTCCACAATAATATTATACCGATTACTGACTAATGGCCATGGAAAGCCCCAAAAGATGGAAATGAGATCGGCTTCCAAAATATCGGCGGCATCAACGGGTGCATGGAAGAAGAGCATGCAATCACCCCTGTGGTTCACGAAGATTCCACCGAATCCGAGCACCTTCCTCATTGCGGCGGCCATTATAATTTAGTTTGAGGAAGGGGGAAAAGAGGGCTGCCATTTGACCGGTGTGATTCTATGGGAAGGTGCCTCATGAGTGGTCTCTAGCCCACAAATATTAGAGAAATTATTATATTCGATGAGTTTTTGGACGTAGGAGAGACAATTGTGTGCGACTTTTTGTTCACTGGGTAGAATGTCATCAAAGGTGGCTTTGTTCCTTGCCATCCGAAAGGAACCGAGCACAAATAAGAGGGACTGCACCAATCCCTTGCTTGTTCCAAGCTGCCCAACAAGAGTGAAGGCGGACCAAGAAAGACTTTGTGTGTTGATTTGACGATCTTTGGAAGATTAACCTCCAAACAAGCTGAGAAAACACTGCATTTAAAAAACGGGTGTTTGATAGATTCTTCCTCCCTCATGCAAAGTCTACAACAAGAAGGACCTCTCGGACCTTTTAATTTGAGGATGTCATCGGTAGGAAGGATCTTCGGGAAAGTTCTCCAAGTAAAGAAAGTCATAGATGGTGATAAGTATTTGTTCCGGGGACATTCACTCCGAGGGACGAGCTCCCACTCGTAAAGTTTGGAGTAGATGGCTTTAGACAAGCTATGCTTGGGCACGGGAATGCCGGATGATAGAGTCCACGCTACGCTGTCAAAGCTGAGTGGTGGCCACTGCCTAGCCGATTCGGGAGTAAGCACGGTTTGAAGATCCTCCGAAGACCAATTAGCCCCGGCCCGACACTCGGATACTTTTAGTTTAAGGTTGGGAATATTAGTCCCGGGGTTGAGCCATTCGGTTGGGCACCGGTTATCCGACCGGAAGGTGAGATCCCCTTTACCCAGCTGCCGGCTAAACGGACTTTCGGCTTGCGGCCTAATTCGAGCATAGCTTTCCATAGCTTAGAGTCACCCACTTCTTGCTAACCGGGGTCGGGTGGATCGAGTTGCAATATTTGCCCATCGGAAATTTAGCCCATAGGGAGTTACGGGATCTAAATTTGATCCACAACTTACATAGATTCACTTGAATTATACGCTTAATAGTTTTAAACCCCGGTCCACCGGCCCAAGTAGGCTTAGCCACTTTGGTCCGGGAGGTCCGATGACACTTGCTTTCTTTGGCCGGCCCAAAGAAACTTGTTAAACGCCTTTTCGAAGACGGTTTGGATTCCTTTGTTCATAGTGGTCATCCGGAGAACATAAGCGGGCAAAGTGGTGAGAATACTTCTTAGGATAGTTATCCTACCTCCTTTGGAAAGGTACTTGTGAGTCCGATTTGCCAAATAAGAGTTGATTTTACGGGATGCCTTGAAAGTGCCTTTGCTTTGTTACGCCCATATCAAGTGAACCCCTAAGTACTTGAGAGGCAGGTGAGTGCTAGTAAAGCCGGTGAAATTACTAACCCGAGTTTCGACCTCCACGAAATATTTGAAGAAAATAGGAGATGGCTTTTGGACTTATTGAACACCATACCGGAAGATTCTTGGAAGGAGTTCAGGCATTTGACAATCATTTTGACAGCATTCTTGGAAGCATTGGAGAATACCATAACATCATCAGCATACACTAAGTGAGATACTAAAATATTAGACTTGTGGTGATACCTGTTGGAGGGGTGTGTTATGCTAGTTTGGTTCAATAGTTTGGAGAAATAATCCATAGCAAGATGAAAAGGGTGGGAGAGAGTGGGTCTCCTTGCTTGAGACCCCTAGAAGCGGAGAAGTAGCCCCAGTAGACCCATTGAGCAGAATAGAGTGGGCATTAGCCCCCGACCATCTTCGATTAGATTGCGGAAAGAATTCGAAAACCCCTTCGTTGTAAGAGTGTACATAAGAAAGTCAGAGTGGATGGTATCATATGCCTTCTTAATATCGAAGCTTGTAAATTAAATTGCCACTTCGCACTTAGTATTCAGAATTCAATAGAAGCTCCTGTGCTAACAAGATATTATCGACAATGGACCTACCTTTAACAAAAGTTTGCTTGATTAGGGTGATAACTTTCTCCAAAATGGGTTGTAGTACGTTGACTAACACCTTGCTTATAGTTTTGCTGATCACGGATGTGAGACTAATAGGTACGAAGTGCTCCCGACTAGTTTGTGCGGTGTCTTTGGGGATTAAAACAAAGTTGGAAGCATGGAAGTATTGAGGAATGTCTTCTCCCGAGAAAGAAACTAGTGATGGCGGCAATCACCTCGGCTTTAATGATCACCGAGCCTTGATGTAAAAATCGAAGTGTACCCGTCGGGGCTGCGGTCTTAGAGTCATCGATAGAATTAATGGCCTTCCGGATCTCCTCTTCGGATGGGGGAGTAGTGAGATTAAGTGACTAATGTAATCATAATGATCGAGTGAAAAGGGCGGTGTTTATGCGGCTCTTTGAAATGGGTATTGTTGAAGTAGGGAATGAAAGTATTGGGTAGCATCCCTACCGATCTCCAGTGATTGGAGATCCGATCCCCATTCTCCTTTTTGATGCTATGTATGAAATTACATTTCCTCTTATATTTGAGGTAGGCATGATAGTAGGCGGTGTTCAGATCTCCCTCTATGAAATGATTAATGGAGGCCTTACGTTGAAGAAATTTATCACGAATATCGATAGAGTGCATCGGTTTGGCTTCAGCGACAAGGAGATGGGACTGGAGGGCACTCGTTATTAAGGCTTTGCTCTTCCGATTCTAAGACATCCCTTTCGGCTTGCTCCACCACTTTAAATACATTGCCAAATTGATTCCGGCCCAGTTAGATAATTTCCTACTTAGCTTGTGATGAAGGAGGCACGGCTTGTGCCATGGGTCCATACGTGTAGAATCTTGCCGGTTATCTTTGACCACTGCGGGAAGGAGGGATGGGTAGACCGGATATTCGATATACGAAAGGTTTAAAGGAGGAGTGCGGGGGGAGCGAGTAATAGATATGAGGAGAGGCTATGGTCGAAGCAAATAAGAGCAAGATGAGTGATGCGGGTATGCGGAAATGAGCTGTGCCGAGCTCATTGGCTAGAAATCTATCCGACCTTTCTTTAGTAGAATTCCTTTTCCAAGTGAAACTAGGACCCCTAAATCCCGAATCATAAAGCCCAGTTGCATCGATATTATCACTTGAAGGTGTTCATTATAGTTACATTAGGTACGTGGCCACCCGGTTTTCGGCGGGAGTAGTAATACGATTGAAATCACCCCCGATGATCCGAGGGCAATTAATGACAATGCTTAGATTATGGATATGATCCCGGAGCGGAGTTACGTCGGCTTTTACGCACCCGACATACACAAAGGTGGCATTAGCGACTCGTCAGACAAAGGAGATAGAGATATGAACCATCTGCTGAAGATCCGGCAAGACAGTCAATTAAGTTCTTTCTGCGAAAGACCCATATCTTATTGTTGGAATTAGCAAAATGAGTGAAACCATGAAAAGAGTTGATAATTTTATTGGAATGCTTGGTGCACCAGAGGCTCGAAGTAAGGCAAAGCACCAAAGGGAGTGTTTTTTGGTAAGATAGTGAATCCTTTTAAGTGAGGGTGGGTGGGCCACACCTCTAATGTTCCGGCATAGAAAGTTTATCATGCAATAAAGTATGTAGGAGGGGTGGGGGAAGGTGGGTGGGATTTTGACACTGGTTCTCCCCCTTAAAGGGAGTGAGGAAGAGGGTTCGGCTAGTAAGGAATGAGAGGTAGTGGAGCCGGAGTTAATGTCTAATTTATTTCTTTTTTTCTTTTTAGCATTACGCACTTCCCAATTATTTTCCAAAATGTTACGAATGAGTTGGGTGGGGGGAGGTTGGGGAATAACGATAGAAGGGGCTAAATCGGGAGAACCGATGTTCGGGGGGTAGAATAGGAAAAGGAGAGGAGGGAGGGTCGAGGCTGAATGGGTTTGCGGGGGGTGGGAATGGAGGGGCTATCGAAAGTGAGGCAAAACGGCGGTGATAGGAGATTGAATTGGGTGAGGGTCGAGTGAATGGATTTCTTGGGGGGTGGGGATGGAGGGGACTGTCGAAGGTGAGGCAAAACGGCGGTGATAGGAGATTGAATTGGGGTAGAAGAGGGGCTGCTAACGAAGGTTCAGCCACAGGAGCCTTTACGGGAGGTGGGTGTAGTCTATAACACTTCTACTATAGTATGCCCGAACATCTTGCAATTAGTGCGATAGTGAGGTTTCTGTTGCATGATAACTTCACGCCAAAAACCCTCGGCGGCGGTACCCGCTCGGTTCCATTGACTTCGGGTAAGGAGATGTCTCTTTCAATTTGGATCCTAGGTCGCTTCGGGTAGGCCTCTATTACAAGTGGTGCATCCATTCGAGGGGGTTCCAATAGCTCTAGCAATGCGGAATAAGGCATTATGGTTGAAATATCTATATGGGAGATTAGGGAATTTAAACCGAGTGGAATGATGGGTGGTTCCTTGCTAGGATCAAATCACGGTGTCCGTTTTAGAAGTTTCATATCCATACCAGCAATAGTTACATTTTGTTTTGCAAATAGCTTAGCATAATCTTCCTCATTGGAGAAGTGGATAAGGAGGTGCCTTCCATCGAAGCCCCGTTCTCCGATTACCGGTAAATGCCGGTGACTCGAAAAAGCCACGACAAGCTCCATCTTTGGATGTCCCGGGGTGAATTTCCCTATGAGTGTTAATCGACTTCTTCATTCGAGTGTTAATTTCCTCATCGGAAAAGTAGACAAGTAGGCGGCCATCCTTGACATCGATGGGATGAATGAAAGGGCGAGGATACTTTCCTACGACGGCATCATGAAAAATGCGGGGAAGAAAAGATTGGAAGGTCTGGTTCGGATTAGGGCCTTGGCCCGAGCACACTGCATAAGATGCCTTAATCCGGTCACTCACGGTAGCGAGAATCCGCGGGGTTTGCCATGGACAAGACCAATCCGGGGAAAAGATCGGTAGCAAAGTGACAACAAACGGAATCTCGGCGGTCTCCGGTAATTAGCTCGGTAGAAGGAAAACTAAACTTCCCGGTCACGGCAAGTCTCCGAGAGCCGATGGAACAGGTAGAGAACTTGAATTATCGGAGCCGGGAGAGCGAAAACCCAGCGAAGAGGTCACCGACACTACTACGGACCACGGGAGGACCACACACCCAACACCTCCTCGAAGCTCACCACCACCGGCAGGTCAGCACGCCGTGAACTCATGGGCGAAACCCTAGCGAGCTCCAAATCCGGCCAGCCATTTCGTATATGTATATATATATATATATATATATATATATATATATATATATATATATATATATATATATATATATATATATATATATATATATATATATATATATTTATTTATATATTTATTTAATTATTAAAATAAATTTATTATAAAATTATATTTATAAATAATATAATATGCTTAAAATATTTAAAATAAATATATAAATATATATATATATATATTATGTTTATTTATTTAATTATTTATAATTTTTTTAACTATTAAATATTTTTATAATTAAATTATATTTATGAATAATATACTATACTTATAGTCTTTAAAATAAAAAATTAATATTATATAAATTTATTTTTATTTACTATTTATTTAATTATTAAATATTTTTATGATTAAATTATCTTTATAAATAATATACTATACTTAAAATAATTAAAACAAAAAAATAATATTAAATAAATTTATATATATATATATATATATATATATATATACCTATATATATTTATTTATAATTTATTTTATTATTAAATATGTTTATAATTAAATTATTTTTATAAATAATATACTATACTTAAAATATTAAAAATAAAAAAATAAGATTATATAAATTTATATATATATATATATATATATTTATATATATATATTAAGAAAGGGCTACAAGAGGACCCTTACATGTTACGGTGGAAACAATAGTACATAACCATGGAGAAGTGGCCCCAAACACCTAACAAGTCGAAAGTCTTCTCCAAAAAACAAAACAAAAAATTGCATAAGAAAGATACAACTACAAACATTCCACAGAACCAAATCGACCATCAATAGTTACATCCGAGATAGGGAGCAGTAAGAGATCGACAACAATGAGAAGTTTGAGTTGGGAGGGGGTGGTAGATAAAGAGAACACGGAGGAGAGGGAACCGGCTTTTGCGAAGCTAGTCGGCGGGTTTGTTTCTTTCTCTGAATTTGAACTGAAAGTAGACTTTGAGTTGGGTTTTAAGTAACTGAATCTTATGGGTCCAGTAATTATGATGCCAGTTAAGAGTAGTGTTGTTTTCAATCATGTGAAACATCTCTTAAGAATCTCCCTCCATAATTAGGGAGGTCGATGTAGCTTCACTTGCCAACTTCATAGCCCAAAAGCG
>CM040430.1:33823455-33835075 GCA_022702705.1 Papilionanthe hookeriana x Papilionanthe teres | reverse complement strand
TTAGGGTTGTTGCACCTTCGATTGGATCCCAGCAAGCTCTAGATGAAGTCTCCTAGTCTGGTGAATTGCCTAGGTAGGATTTCGACTACGGCCGATCACAAAGCTTGGAGAGTCGGAGCAATCGGGTGGCTTCGGAGATAGGGCTTTTGTTCGGTGGACACCTTCCCTTGGTCCGGTGAAGGTGTAGAACCAATCAATTTGGGGATTGGCTCACTATGGAGAAGTGTCCTGGTTTTGGGCCTAGATTTCAACTCCGAAATTGAGCTCGCAGAGAAGAAATGACGGGGGGATCTCGGTGGGGATCAAGTGCTCGTGTATGGGGAGGAGTACGGAACAATTTTGGCGAGTTTCCTTAAGGTTTTGTTTCAGCACCTCTCATGGCCGAGAGGGGTGGTGTTTAAATAGGAGAGGGTGGAGGGCCTCCCGGGGAGAGTTAGGGCTTGGGATCGAGCTGCTCTTGGCAAGAGAAGAACGAGCTCCAATGGCCACTGGGGATGGGGCGACTCGGCGGGTGAGAATTCCAAGTTGGGCTCACATGTGAGCTCTCGGCCATGGTGTTTTTCGGCGACACGGTGGCTGGCCGGCCGGGCATTGGTCACTCTCGGGGTCGGGAGATCCGGGGCTTGAAGTTGGTGAAGGCAATTGGGCTTGGACATGTGTAAAGTGTTTGAATCAAAGTAGAATGGGGTATGGGTATATTTTGGCTCAAATTGGTCGAAATGCATGGATTGGGCTAGGTGCACCTTCCCATGGCTAGTTTGGGCTGAAGATAAAGTGGTTTAGGTCGGCTTAATTAGTGGGGAAGGGTCACCATCCAAGTACAATTAAGTTTAAGCATGGTTTAGTGGAGTCATGGAAGTGGCTAAATCACCCTTAAGGGAATCATTAAAGGACTCCCTCCTTTTGCCAAAAATGACATGGTGATGTGTAAAGTGGCTACCATGGCTTGCATATGGCTTGTGCATGGCTTCATGGCTCCATTTGGCTTGGGAAAAGGTTTGGTCAATTTCATAAAAATGGATTTTAGGAATTTTTGGTAATTTGATGGAAATTTGTATGAGACTTGATTTGGAATGATTTGATGATGAATTTAGGACTTAGGGATGATTTTAATTGAATGGATGATGTAGAGAAATATCATGTGGGCTTTGGGACCAATTTTGGGCCTTTGGATGTGGTGAAGGATGGGCTTTTAAAATGGTTTAGGAAAGTGGGCTTTTGAATTTTAAAATGGATTTTGGGATGAAATTTTGTAAAGAGTTTGGGCCAAATAATTGTTGGGTTTAGCTCATGGATGTATCATGAGTGACTTGAAGCAAATTGGGAGTGATTTGGGTTTGAATTGGGTTGAATTTGGGCTCTTTTGGTGAATGGACCAATATAGGTCCAAGTGGGCCAAGTTGGGCCAATGTTGGGCTAGGGTTGAAATTGATGTAAAATTAATATTGAGAAATGTCTATGGGAGTGTTTCAAAGAGGTTTTGACTTTGGTTGGGCTTTGATTTTGGGGTTTGGGCCCATTTGGGTTAGGTTTGGGTTTAGGTCGAAATTGGGCCTTTTAGCTTTGGGTTGAATTTGAGTGGGGTTTGGGTCTAAATTTTGGGTAAATCATGTTAGTGTTTTGCTTGTGGGGATGCTAAGGAAGATTTAGAAAAGATTTGGGGTTAATTGGAGTTGAATTGGGTGAGTTTGGGTTAGGTTTGGGTCATGGGTCCAAATTGGGCTTTAAGGCCAAAAGTGAAATTGGATCCAAATTTCAATCAAATTGGACTTGTATTTGGTCTAGATTGGTATTGGAAATGTTGAATTGAAGTTTAGAATTGAATTGGACCAGAATTTGGGTCAATTGGGTAGGCTTGGTTTGACATTGGGTTCACTTTGGGTTAAAATGGGTCAAATTGGGGTTTTGACAAAAGTAGGGTAAATTGACAAAATTGGCCCATGGTGTAGTTGGACAAAATGAAATTGGGAATATTTGGGATTTTCTGAAATTTTCTGGGAATTTTGCTGAATTTTTTGAATTTTTGGGTCAAGAGGGGTATTTTGGGTATTTGGAGGGTATTGGGAGGTTTTTTTGGAATTTTTGGTATTTTTGGGTATGGATGATCAATTTCAGTGGTGTGGAAATATTTGGGATTGATTTTGGGGAATCTTGGGTAATTTAGGTGATTTTGAAAAATTTGGGTAATTTCAAGGGCTTTGGGTAGGTTAGGCGGGTGTAGGGTCCCGGAGGTCAAAAATTGAAAATTTGGAAAATTGAAGATTGGGTAAATTTGAGTGGAATGAAATCATTTTGGTTGAGCCATGAAGCCACATCAAGCCCACATGATCCATGAAGGGACTCATTTGAGGCATCCAGTATGTTGTTCCTAACCCTCTTAGCCAAGGGCTTAGGGTTAAGGACCATCCATGTGAATCACCTACATGAGTCGGGAGGTCAAGATAGGTATAGGTGTGTGAAAGTGTAGTGTATAGGTGTAGTGTATGTGTAAGTCGGCCCCTTCACCGGACCGGGCCACCTGGGGCGATCCTAAGGCCAAAGAGTCCTATAGGAACTCATCCTTTAAACTTCCACATTTGATTTCAACCCTCTAGGTGATTAGGGGTCTACAGTCAAGTTTGTGGAGTTCGCAGGGAGTTAAGAAGTGGTTTGAATTTCTAAAAGGTGGATCCCAATTCTAGTCCTCTAAGATAGTCAAAGGAAAAGCCTAAGGCTAGATCCTAAGTACTAAAAAGGAGAAGAGAAGACCTCATCAAAAATGAGGTCAACAATGCCCCAACATTCAAATGGCCACGACGCAATTGTCGGATGTAGCACATTTGGAGGTTGGTGTAGAACCACTCCGTGCACTTGGCATTGATGACAGCTCTTGGAGATTTTTATGCAGTCGGTCATCATCGAGGGCCAGTAGTACCCTAGTCTTTTAATTTTCATTTTCATCTTCGGACCCGACTGGTGAGCGCCACAGAGTCCCGAATGCACCTCTTTAACAATTTCACGAGCCTCGGACCCGCTTAGGCATCTTAGCCACATTTGATCGAAAGACCTTCGTATAACGTGTTGTTTATTAATGCGTAAGACAGAGTTCTTTTCTTGATCCGATGGAGCTAACGACCTATCGTCACGGTAGTTTTCCTGTTTGCGGTGTAGTCTATTAATGGTCGTCGCCAATCTTCCGTGTTTTCACGTCATCTGTTGCAACCGATTCTTTTTCTTTTTCGATTTGTGTATTGTGTCTATGTCGAGCCGTGATAGGACTCGACGTCCGTGAACCGACACTTCTACTGACTCATCTTGCAAACATGCAAATTCTTTTGTGAGGCGAGCTAACGCATCTGCTAAAGTGTTTTCTTTTCTGGGAATTTTGTAGATCATCACATTCGGAATCTGTTCCAACAACTGTATGGCATACTGGAAGTATTGCTCGAGTCTTGGCTTTAAAATTTCGTATCGTCCGGCGATCCGTTGAATGATTAACTGCGAATCCCCGTAGATGTTGATGTCCGTTATCCCCATTTGAATAGCTAATTCCGGTCCGTTATGAGGGCTTCGTATTACGCTTCGTTGTTTGTACACGGCTTGTCAAGTGGTAGGAGTATCTTAACATCCCCCGCTCCGGAGTTATAAAGATTAATCCGATCCCTGCCTTACCGGGCACTATCACTTGCAATTCTTCGTCTTTGTGTGCTGAAGATGCTCCGTCGAAATATAATTTCCAACATCGATCATCAGGGTCCTCTAGGCTCATTATTTGTTCATCTGGCAAGTCGTCATTGAGAGGAGATTCTGCCGACAAAGGGTGTGCTGCGAGGAAGTCTGCTAAGACTTGTCCCTTTAAGGCACGAAGAGGCACGAAAGTTATATCGAATTGCAATAATATCATTGACCATCTGGAAAGTCTGCCAGAAAGCGTTGGACGAGTCATCAAGTATTGCAATGGATTAAATTTCGAGATTAGGTTGACCTTATGGGAAAGCATGTAGTGCATGAGCTTTTGAGCGGCGAAGATCAGGGCCAAACAATGCTTTTCAATTGTGGGATACCTTATTTCCGTCGGAAGTAAACGACGGCTTAGGTAATAAAGAGCATTTTCTTTACCCTCATCATTGACCTGGGCTAACAGGGCTCCGAGAGAGTTGTCTAAAGCCACGGTATAAAGTATCAGCGGTCTACCTGAGACTGGGGCTGCTAAGACAGGAGGTGTCATTAGATATTGCTTAATGTCCTCAAAGGCCTTCTGGCATTTTTCTTCCCAAATAAATTTGACGTCCTTTTTAACTAATGTCGAGAAGGGTTGACACCTACTCGACAAGTTTAAGATAAAGCGTCGAAGATATGCCGGCTTCCTTGAAAAGATCGTAGTTGCTTTAAGGTTTTGGGAGGCGGCATTTCTAAGATAGCTTTAATCTTTTCCGGGTCGATTTCAATTCCACGATGTCGGACAACGAATCCTAAGAATTTCCCGGATGATTGAAATAGTCAAAAATTGACTATTTCAGTATAGAATTATTATGACTGAAGTCTTAGCATATACTTTATGTTGAATAAATTAAAAACAAGGGTTAAAATATTATTTACCTTTAGGAATTTTAAAAGATAAAATATTATACCCTAAAATTCCTGAAGTTGTGGTCAAACTTTAGTCAACTATATACTAAATTCATGATAATACATTTAACTATTTTTTAATCTATGCTTGTTTAAGGCCATAGAGAGCTTTCTTTAATTTACAAACTTCACTATTATGAGAGACACTTGGTGAAAGCACCATGTAAACTTCTTCTTGAAGATTACCATTTAAGAATGCATTATTAACATCCATTTGAGAGATATGCCACTGATGAATAGATGCAACTGCAATAAGACTGCAAATGGTAGTCATTTTGGCAACAGGAGCAAATGTTTCTTCATAATCCAAACCATCTGTTGAGAAAGACCTTTAGCAACCAAACGAGCTTTATATCATTCAACTGACCCATCAAACTTGGTTTTGATCTTATACACCCAACGAGAACCAATTGCACATTTTCCTGGTGGAAGAGAGACAAGGTCCCAAGTATCTGTCTTGTGCAAAGCATATAGTTCTTCTGCCATAGCTTGCTGCCAAAGAGGATCAAGAACAACCTCTTAATAGGAGGAAGGCTCAGACAAATTATGAATGGAGGTTAAGAAGGAAGCAAAAGAAGTAGCATAAGTGGAGTAAACAAAGTCTGGTAATTTAGTTGACTTACGTTCACGTTGAGGGTAATGAGGAAGAGGAGGATTCACAGTCACAGAGCGTTCTTCGGGAGCACTAGAGACAGGGGGAGCAACAGGATATGCAGAACTAACAGTGTCAACCATGCAAAGCTCAATATCAAAATTATTTGGATGATGGATCACATGATGAAGTGCATATCAGTGTCGATGTGAAAAGGATCAATTGAGATAAGATCAGACTTTGTAAGTCCCTGTGATGAAAGAGGAATTGAGTAAAATAGTATATACTCAAGAAATACAACATGATGAGAGACAAAAAGTTTTTGAGTGAAGGGATCATAACAACGTTATTTCTTCTGAGCATCACCATAACCAAGAAAAATACAGATTGCCGAACGTGAAGACAATTTATTGCGTTGTACATGAGAAAGAAGAACAAAATATGTAGAACCAAAAATTCTCAAAGTGGAATAATCAGGAGCGTGACCATACAGTTTTTCAAAGGGAGACAAACCTGAGGTAACAGAGGATGGAATTCTATTAATAATATAGACAGCAGTAAGAGTAGCTTCCCCCCAAAATTCATTTGGAACAGAACCAGACAAAAGAAGGGAACGAGCAGTTTCAACAATGTGACGGTGTTTCCTTTCAGCAACTTCATTTTGTTCAAGAGTATCAGTACAAGAAGTTTGCAGTAAAGTCCCATCAGAGGCAAGTAATTCAGAGAATTTAGTAGAGGCATATTTACCTCCCATATCAAAACACTTAATAACAGCATTATGTTGAGTTTTTATAAGTGCCCGAAACAGATGATAAACACTAAAAAATTCAAAATGATTTTACATAAGATAAACCCAACAATAACGAGTATAGTCATCAATGAACGAGACATAATATCTAGATCTACCTTTAGTAAGAACAGGAGATGGACCCTATACATCAGAATGAACCAAATCAAAAGGTGCAACAGAACGTGAAACACTTTTAGAAATGGATAAAAGAAAAAATTTAACAAGTTTACAACCACAACAATCAGAAATAACATGAGTTCTTAACAATTACTTTACCAGTCAATGCGAGTAAGACTTCAAAGATAATGAACCTTTTAATCCACAACTAAACTAACTAGCTTTCTTTGGAGGATAAAGCAGCACTCGTGTGTTTAAACCAAGCATGGGATTCACGCCACATTCAACCTTTGGCATCAATATACAAATCATTCAACAGCTCCATGAAAGAAGAACAAATATAAAGAAATAAAAGAAAAACTTCAACTCTCTAAATTCAATACGCTCTAAGAGCCAATTCAATATTTAGCTGAAAATATAGAAAAGTGGAGAATCAATAGCTCAAATTTGTCTTTGTTCCATCGAAACATATCCACCTACAATTCTTTCCCAAGAACTCAAGGAAACAGCGGTACCATCAAAAGTAAGGGCCTTCCAAGCTGCCACATATTATTTCAAATAGTACGACACCACATACAGGATATTTTATACATCTTGAAATGTCATCATCATCAGCCACATGACACAGGCATGCAATTGCCTTGATACTATAGATAACAATAGATCCAGATAAATACTATTCATGATCATGCAAAGTCTAAAAGCAAGCTTATCAACCATATAATAGATCCGCAATGACGAGGGTTAAAAGTTGATACCCTTCTTCAACGGACTAGGTGAAGAGCGAAGTTTTTCTTTTTTCTTTTTTTTTCTCAACTACATCAAGGCACCAACTTTGATCTCATGAGAAAGTTGTAGCCAAATCTGCATTTTGAAAGCCAACCAACCCCAATTTCGAGTCTTCACCATAATTAATTCAAAGTAACCACCAACAAACTTTATTTGGGTCCTGCAAGGATGGGGTGAATGCATTTAGATTTAGTCAAGATAAGCATGACACCAGATTGTAGAAGCATGTAGGTTTGTATTGAAGGTGAATACAACTCATGAATTATTACAAGGTAGCAGTGCTATATATTAATAATAAAATAATTTTATATTTAAAATTCAATCCTAGAAAGTTGGCCCACCAATTAAAAAGAGGCTAAAGCAAGGCTTTAAAGACAATGAACTAGTCAATCCATAAGTAAAATAATGAGTTTTCTTTGGAGGACAAAGTAGCACTCATGTGTTTAAACTAAGCATGGGATTCATGCCACATTCAACCTTTGACATCAATCTACAAATGCTGCACCTTCCCAATTTTTTATTGACATGCACATGCTATTCCGATTAATCAAACTGCTCTGGTGTGGAAAACGAACGGGCAGAAGCGCATCTATATCTAGGCTTATTTTTGCATTAATGAAAGTAATCATAACTATTAAAAGTAAGAAGTGAGAACTGATATTAAAAAAATGTTTTTATATGGTTGGTATAGGGTTAATTTGTGTAGAAGCCCTTGCAAATCTGATGCAGGATGCTTAAAGCCTATGTACCTTAGCATTATTTAATCATGCAATAATATTAACTAATAATTATCAATTGAAATTTTCTTTTTCTAAAGCAAGGCTTCAAATACAATGAACCAGTCAATCCATAACTAAACTAATGAGTTTTGTTTGGAGGACAAAGCAGCACTCATGTGTTTAAACCAAGCATGGCACTCACGCCACATTCAACCTTTGGCATCAATATACATATCATTCAACAGCTCCATGAAAGAAGAACAAATATAAAGAAATAAAAGAAAAACTTAAACTCTCTAAATTCAATACACTCTAAGGGCCAATTCAATATTTATCAGAAAATATAGAAAAGTGGAGAAGTGGAGGATCAATAGCTCAGATTTGTCTTTGTTCCATCAAAACATATCCACCTAAATTTCTCTACCAAGAACTCATGGAAGCAACTGTTACTTTCAAAAGTAAGGGCCTTTTAAGCTGCCCATAAATACATAAGAACTGAGTCGTATGCAAGCAAATTTCTCCTACTAAATAAAATAACTTTAATCAACTGTATTGCCTTAATAGGTAAGATTATCATAGTTGTATGACTCCAAACTCGCTATAAGTTTACATATCAAACTTTAGATCGAAATCCACGGTCCATTTCAAAACTTTCATAATGCCATTATCAATATTTAGAAACTTTTGAGCAAATATTTGAGTGTAATCTGCATCATTAGGGAGTTGGATGAGAATATGATGGTCATCTTGCGAACCAACCTTCCAACTACCGGTGAGCCTTAGAGAATCAAAATATTTTCTAATAATGTCAAGCTAGAGAAGCCCCTACAAACATTTCCCAACTAGATTATAGTGACAAGAAGCAGCCAGAGTATTAATTTCTGCCTTGGTGAGGAACAGAGCTTGCTTGCCATTCTTCTTCCCAACTTTTTAATGAAGGTATAATCACCCCCTAACTCAAGAGCATTATGAAAAGCCTGAGAAAATAAACAAGATCGGCTACTAGACCCAGGAGACGAAACCCCGGAGAGAGCTGCAGCATAACTTCAGGCCATTCCTCCCAAATCGCGAAAAACTCCCAAATCGCACAATGTTGTTCTTTTGGGTTCTGGGTGCTGCACAATGTTCTTGCTACAGCATGGTCAACCACTTCATTCCAAAGTTTAGTGGAAGTCAAAAGAGGTTTGGGGCCAATTTAATAGCGAGGTTTTGGTCAACATTACTCATATATATATATATATATATATATATATATATATATTATTTTTTTATTTTAAATATTATAAGTATAGTAAATTATTTTTAAAATACAGGGTACAGCAGATGTCAGATAGATCATTGTTAATATGTCAGACATTTTAACAATTAGTATATAAATTTACTGTCGTATGTGGATGACATGCTTATTGCAGGGGCCAGTATTGATAAGATCAATAATTTGAAAAAGCAGATGTCGGAGTACTTTGCAATGAAAGATTTGAGAGCTACAAAGCAAAGTCCTGGAATGAGGATTGTTAGAGAAAGAGTCAGAGACACATTGAGACTTTTACAGGTTGAGTATGTGAAAAAGGTACTTAACATGTTTGATATAGACAAGGCCAAACAAGTTGGCACACCTATGGGAAATCATTTCAGACTCAACAAGAATCAGTTACCCATGTTAGAGGACAACCGAGACCACATGAGTGAGGTTCCTTACGCCTTAGTTATAGGTTAAATTGTGTATGTTATGGTTTGCACAAGAACAAATATTGCCCAATGCAGTGAGAGTTGTGCGCAGATACATAAGTAACCCAGAGAAGGAACATTAGAAAACTGTGAAGTGGATCTTGAGATATCTAAAGGGCTCTACAGAAACCTACTTGTGTTTCTTAAAAAAAAGTTTAGAGGCACTAGGATACGTTGATGCTGATCAGCTGGAGATATTGATAGCAGAAGGAGTACTACGGGGTTTGTTTATACTTTTGGTGGCACTATAGTGTTATGGGGCTCTAATCTACAAAAAGAAGTTTCTTTGTCTACCACAAAAAGTAGACATATTACAGTGTCAGAGGTTGCAAAGGAGATGATATGACTACAAGACTTCTTGGATGAATTGGGTAAAAATAATCAAAATGGCACTCACAGTGATGGTTAAATCACCATATTCCTTGCCAAGAATCAACATTTCAATCCAGGACAAAACACATTTAGATCAGGTATCACTTCATTCAATCATTGTTAGAAGATGGACAGTTGCTACTTAAGAAAATTTATGGAAGCAAGAACCGTGCTCATAATATATATATATATATATATATATATATAAATATATATATATATATAAATTTATATAATATTATTTTTTATTTAAAGTATTTTAAGTAAATTATATTATTTATAAATATAATTTAATTATAAAGTTAACTTTTTAGTTAAAATTTGACCAATTTGGCCAGCGGGTTGGTCATTGGGTCAAAAATTGACCATTTTGATCAAAGTTGACTTTTTGGTCAATAGTTGACCTATTTGGTTAATGGGGGTCATTAAGTCAAAATTTGACTATTTTAACCAAAATTGACTTTTTGGTCAAAGGTTGATATATGGGTCAATGGTTGGTTATTGGGTCAAGGTTTGACCATTTTGACTAAAGTTGACTTTTTGGTTAAAAGTTAACCTATTGGGCCAATGGGTTAGTCATTGGGTCAAAAATTGATGATTTTAACTAAAGTTAACTTTTTGGTCAAAAGTTCACCTATTGGGTCAATGGATTTGTCATTGGGTCAAAGATTGACCATTTTGACCAAAGTTGACTTTTTGGTCAGAAATTAGCTTAGTGGGTCAATTATTGGTCATTTTGTCAAAAATTGACTATTTTAACCAAGATTGAATTTTTTGTCAAAAGTTAACCCATTGGGTCAATGGGGTGGTCATTAGATCAAGAATTGACCATTTTGACCAAAGATGACTTTTTGTCCCAAGAATCAGCTGGACTCAACAAGAATCAGTTACCCAAGTTAGAGGACAACTGAGACCACATGAGTGAGGTTCCTTACGCCTTAGTTATAGGTTAAATTAGGTATGTTATGGTTTGCACAAGAACGGATATTGCCCAATGCGAGTGAGAGTTGTGCGCGGATACATAAGTAACCCGGAGAAGGAACATTAGAAAGCGCGAAGTGGATCTTGAGATATATAAAGGGCTCTACAGAAACCTGCTTGTGTTTCTCAGAAAAAATTTTAGAGGCACTAGGCTACGTTGATGCTGATCTAGCTGGAGATATTGATAACATAAGGAGTACTACGGGGTATGTTTATACTATTGGTGGCACTACAGTGTTATGGGGCTCTAATCTACAGAAAAAAGTTTCTTTGTCTACCACAAAAATTAGGCATATTACAGTGTCAGAGGTTGCAAATGAGATGATAGACTACAAGACTTCTTGGAGGAATTGGGTAAAAACAATCAAAATGGCACTCACAGTGATGGTTAAATCGCCATATTCCTTGCCAAGAATCCAAGATTTCAATCCAGGACTAAACACATTTAGATCGAGTATCACTTCATTCAATCATTGTTAGAAGATGGACAGTTGCTACTTAAGAAAATTTATGGAAGCAACAACCGTGCTGATAATATATATATATATATATATATTTATATAATACTATTTTTTATTTAAAGTATTTTAAGTAAATTATATTATTTATAAATATAATTTGATTATAAAGTTAACTTTTTGGTCAAAATTTGACCAATTTGGCCACGGATTGGTCATTGGGTAAAAAATTGACCATTTTGACCAAAGTTGACTTTTTGGCAAAAGTTGACCTATTTGGTTAATGGGGGTCATTAAGTTAAAATTTGACTATTTTGACCAAAATTGACTTTTTGGTCAAAGGTTGATATATTGGGTCAATGTGTTGGTTATTGGGTCGAGGTTTGATCATTTTGACTAAAGTTGACTTTTTGGTCAAAGTTAACATACTCGGGTCAATGGGTTGGTCATTGGGTCGAAATTGACC
>CM040430.1:33695955-33818455 GCA_022702705.1 Papilionanthe hookeriana x Papilionanthe teres | reverse complement strand
AGGATACTCTTGAGAAGAGTGATCATACCTCCATTAGATAAAAAGGAGATGGTCCAGCTTCTAAGTTGTGAGTTAATCTTGGCTATGATATCATCAAATTGTATCTGTTTAGTTCTGCCCATGGTGAGGAATTCCCCAAGGTATTTTAGAGGAGGAGAAACACATTTGAAGCCAGTGTAGTTCAAGATCCAATGCTTGATTGGGCTAGTTGTCAAGTTTGAGAAAATCAACTGGCATTTATCAGTATTGAACACCATACCTGATTGTTGTTGAAAGGAATCCAAACATATTTTAACCTTCTTAACAGTTGATTTGTGAGCCACTGGAAAACAACATGATATCATCAGCATAAATCAGGTGGGTAATGGAGATGTTGGATCTGTGGTGGAACCTTGCATAAGGTTTGTTCAACAACTCATGGTCAACCATCTTGGAGAAATAGTCCACTGCAAGGATGAAGATAGTGGGAGATAATGGGTCACCTTGCTCTAAACCTCTAGTGGCTTTGAACTTGCCTCTAGCAGAACCATTAATTAAGATGGAATGTTCATTAGAGTGGAGCCACCTTGAGATAAAGTTGCAGAAGTGGTGATTAAATCCTCTAGCAATCAATACTTCAATGATAAAATCCCAATTTATAGTATCATATGCTTTTTGTATATCAAGTTTATAAATCAGGTTGCCCCCTTATGGGCTTTGTTTAAATCCAATAGGAGTTCTTGTGCCAGCAAAACATTATCAGTAATTAATCTGCCTTTGACAAAGGCAGATTGATTCTGACTGATAATGTTATCCAAATGAGGTTGGAGTCTTCCCACCATGACTTTGCTGATTACTTTGATAATCACAGAAGTGAGACTAATGGGTCTAAAATGTTCCCATCTTTGCATGGTAGAGCTTTTTGGAATCAGTACCATGCTAGAAGCATAGAAATAGCTAGGCAGGGATTGTCCTTGGAAGAAGCTTTGAATTGCGGCAACAACATCGACCCCCACTGGATTCCACTCCTTCTTGTAGAAGTCGGCAATGTAACCATCCGGGCTGCGGTTTTAGATGGGTCAATTGAATTTAAAGCCATCCGGATCTTCCGAGTCGAGGGTATGGCAGATGAGGTGTGAATTCTTTGGTATATTGGTACTTCTCATGGAACAAAGAACCATCAATGGGTTTCCTGCACAAGGGGTTGTGATTGAGGTGCTTTTCAAAGTATGAGACAGACATCCGACCCAATCTCATTGTCATCAATGAGCTTTCTTCCATCGGAGGATAAAATGGAGTGAATAGTGTTGCATTTTCTTCTATATTTGATACGAGCATGATAGAATTGAGTATTTCGTCCCCATGAGGAAAATGATTAAATGCGGCTTTACGTTTGAGATGCGATCCAACTTCTCGATAGCGATGAGGAGATTCGGTTATGCGGAATAGAACATATCTTCGGGTTCAAGCCCGGCTTCAACGGCGGCTTTCCACTCTAGTCGATTTTCTCTCGGCTTCTTTGACGACGGCAGAAAAATCCCCGATAGATGTCCAACTCCATTTTCTATGGGTTTTGCTTAAATTTTTCTGCAGTATACTTAGCTTAATTAAGGGATCAGGCTGGTCCTCACAGAGCCAATGATCCTTCACCACATTATTAAACCCCTCATAGGTGGACCAAACATTTAAATATCTGAAAGGAGGGGGAGTATTGGAGCAGCTAGGGGAGGTTATGGAGATGAGAAGGGGCCTGTGATCAGATCCAGACAAATTTAGATGACTAACATAGGTTTGAAGCCAATTTGCAAGCCAATCATTATTCACCAGGACCCTGTCTAGTCTCTCCCAGATTTTACCCCTCTTCCAAGTGAACTCAGATCCTCTAAAACCAATGTCAAAGAGATTGGCAGCAGTGATATTATCATTAAACATAGTCATTTTAGAAAGCTTGGGAGGTATGCCTCCTTTCTTCTCACAGGTAGACCCAATGCTGTTGAAATCACCTCCAACTAACCAAGGTGAATGCAATTGTATACTCATCTCATGAAGCTGGTCCCATAACATTTTTTTATCGACTCTATTGTAGCCACCATAGACAAAGGTTACAGTGCCTTATCTCCCATTAATCTGAAAAGAAGAGTGAATAAATTGTCTGTTGTCAATGAGAACAGTCCAGGAAACCTCTTTACTTGGAAAACCCAAATTTTGTTATTGCAATTAGCATAGTGAGAGAATCCATGTAATTTGCTGATAATCTTCTGTGGACACTTGTGAACCAGGGGTTCCAAAATAGAAATGCACCAAAATTTATATTTTTTGTTAAGATACAAAAGCCTTTTGAAAGTTAGGGGATTGGCAATACCCCTAATGTTCCAAATTAGGAGACTAATCATAGATTAGGTAAAGGGGTGAGGGAAGGCGAGATCTAGATCTAGATCTACCCCTAGTTAAAGAGTTGCCGATCGGTTCCCCACGTAAAGAGGAGTACCCGGCTTCGAACTTCGAGAAGAGCCTTTTTTCGTTTCTTGGAGATGCGTGTGAGCCATTTGCCTTCCAAATCGGATTGCATCCGGTTAACTTCAACTTGAGTGGGGACACGTGGGTCGGTTAATCGCTCGATTGATGGAGTGGGTGTGATCATTCTAACTTCCGAGTTCCTCCTTTCTACACTAGTCGGTGGGATCGCGGCGAGTGGAAGCCGAGTCGATATCCGGTAAGGAGGGGAGGTTGATCTAAGGAGGACATTGCCAACACCGGTAATAGGAGTAGCAAGATGAATTGGAGCTCGTGGAGGAGAAATACCAGTGGTCCCCGAAGTCGGAAGAAATTCGGCGAGACTCGGAGGCCCCAGGATCGCGATGAGCAACGGCGGCTTCATGTGAGGTAGTTTCAGTTGTGGTTTTACCGAGTGCTACGTACTTTCTGCTAGGAGGGTGGAGTCTAAAACATTTCTCATTAGTATGTCCAAACATTTTACAATGGGAGCGAAATAAGGCTTTTGTTGCATAATGACTTCTTGCCATTGTCCCTCATTGGTTGAACCAATCCGGATCTTGTGAACCATAGGCGAGGTAATGTCCCTTTCAACTTGGATTCTAGTTGCTTCGGGTTTAGCCTTATTTAGAGTTTCGGCATCAAGTCTTAGGGGTGTGCCAAGAGATCTACCAATTTGGAATAGTGCTTGTTTGATTAAAGTATCTATAGGGAAGATTTGGTAATTTGAACCAAATAGGAACAACGAGTGGGTCTTTCGTTGGGATCAAAGTTGGGGGTCCACTTGATGATTTTCATTTCCACCCCAGCTATATTAACCACTTGTTTAGCAAACAGGAGTGCATAATCCTCTTCATTAGAGAAATTAATTAGCAAATGTCTCCCATCTAAAAGTCCAATTTTCCAATTGCCTTGAAGTTAAGGGATGCAAAGAAATTTCTGACAGTTTCCATCTTGGGGTGTCCCAGCATGAATTTGCCAATCAGAGTAAGTTTCACCTCATCATCCAAAGCTGACAGTTCTTCATCAGTGAAAATAACAGCAGTGCAACCTTGTTTTACTTCAAGTGGGTGAATGAAAGGGCAGGAGATCTTCCCTGCAGCAGCCTCATGACGATTTTGGGGGAAAATGAGTTTAGAGGGGTCAGATGTAGAAGGGGCATTGCCAACCACTCCAGCATAAGTGGCTTTAGCCCAATTTAAGTTGGTTTCCAAATCTATTGGACAAGCCATAAGGGAAAGCCCAGTCAGGAAAACCCCAAGTAGCAAGAGAAAGGAGATGAATCCAGGTGAGACAAACCAGAACAGTGAAACAGAAATAGCCACGAAAACAAAGAGAACCTTGCAGATAAGGACAACAGGAAGAGGAGCTCAGCAAGCAGGCAATGTAACAGTAGAATTTAAATCAGGAAGAGCCCGGGAAGACTCAAACAGACAGAAGAGTGACCAAGTCTCTGAACTACACTTCACTAGAGGCCAAAGGGGGAGGTACCAAGGCCGAGAACCCACCTGAGATCTCACCTGAGACTTAGCCGCCGGCAGGGTCATGGCTGAAACCCTAGCAGAGAAAAATCCTTACCAGCCTTTTATTTAGAATTGGAAAGGAAGAGGAAGCCTTATGCAAGACTTCTCGACTCGAAGGGCCGCTCTTAAGCTAACACCTACTGGGGGTCCACCCCACCTCAGAAAAGAGGTAAAAGGATCTCGGAACCTCTCTGTTTAGGGGAGTCTAAACAGTGGCTCCTAAATCCGAGAGACGTTGGCTATACTTGTTCAAGATAGAAATGAATGAGGTACGCCAACGGATAGAATGGTAGTTTGCTCCACTAGGGACACAGATACACTACCTATTTATGAAAGCAAAATCATCTGATCAAAATGGAGAGAGGAACTAGTCCCCAGCGGAGTCGCCATAAATTGTCGGCACATTTTTAGGTTTTGTATTTTGAAAAGGGATCGCCTACAGAAATTGTCGGCGAATTTTAAATTTTAAATTTAATTTAAATAAATATATAATTTGAAAAATAGCATTTGATTTTGAAAATAATTTTAAGTTTGAGAATCTTAAGACATGAAATCAAACCGATCTTACCTCCCGAATAGTTTATGTAAACGAGCACCGCATCACAAACCGTGTATCTATCCCGAAGAATAGACACACTGCTTGATGATGGGGCTCGAATAAATAAACTAAAAGATTTGTGACATCCGTTTGGTCTGCGAACCAATTTTATAAGCCGATAAGTTCCCCTGTTTAATGTAAAGAATTAAGCAGGATTTATATTACCTGGGTTCTTAAAGTTCCTTATAAGGGCAAGCCCCTATAGTTAATTACATCTTAAATGACGGGAATCATTTAAGAAAACTCTCGATAATGATTAGTGGTTTTGCTCTCAAGAATTTCAAAGTTTAAGGTTTTGAAGGATTGAATTTTGGAATTTTTGAAAGGGATTGGATCAATTTTAGAACAGTTTATTTTGGGAATCCAATGGAAGAGAAGTAGGGGATGCCATGGATCCGAAGTAAACTTCGATGACTTCCCGACTATCCTATTGTTTGGCTTCAATTTGAAATAATTATTTGATGTTTCAATCCTGCCAATTTTACTTAATTAGGACTTATATTTGTATGGCATAATCATACAAATAGCCTAGAAGATGTGAGGGTTTATGTCGTACCAAACGACCACCTCGGAGTCCTAAGACCGGTTAGGGCTTAGTTTGCATAACATGATTATGTAAATGCCTAACAAAAAGGTTGAGGATTTATGTTGCACTAGGCAAACTGCCTTGAAATCCTATGGCTTGGTTATTTAAGACTAGGAATGGTTTAGCTGAAGTAGACTCAGGTTTTACTGATGACGATGGCCTTGCTGCCCACTATGCTCCAAGCTCCTTGTCGTAGAGGTTTAGTTTTAGAAGGTGGCAGTCAAGAGATGAGAGAAGTGTTTTGGTTTAGAAAAGTCTTAGAATCCAAATATTTTAGTATTTTAATTAAAACAAATCTTAAAGTTAATTAAACAGAACCGATTAAGATCCCACGGTTCCGTCATCCCAGCACCGTTATTTTCATCAAATTCACTTAGTCCAGATGAATTTGCTAAACTCAACTGAATGAGTTCCACACTTTCATTTAGACAGTGGGAAATCCCGTTAGAAACATGTGGGTTACATCATCCGAGGTATTCCCGATCATTCAATGAGACGTTTTAATTTAGTTATAATTGTAGTTTTGTTGTTCTGTTTGTGATTAAATTTTGAGTTGTCTTATATTTTGGAATGTTGTGGCGGTGAATTTTATCTTGCAATGACTTTTAATTTAGTTTTGGTTTCAGTTTGGGGACTATCCTAAAGGTTTTGGTTTTCATGCAACGGTCTTGTTTAACATGCAAGAAAAATAAAGTGCAGTACATGTAAGTAAATTGCAATAAAGTAAGTTGCAATTAAATAAAAGCGTACCTGGAGGGTCTTCCCATCATTCCAAGCTACACTTGAAATACATGTTAAGGCATTTATATAATTGCAACAAGTACCTAGGTAAAGCTAAGGGAAGGTTATGGTTGTCTACCAAGATCCTAATCCTATAACTAGTCATTACTATGACGTCTAGGTTCTTGTATTTTGTTTAAGGATGATTTTCTTCATCAAAGAACAATTAAATTCAATTGTACTTCTAAAACACCCCATCGTATCAAGGAAGTGTTTAAGACGAATCTTAAACATCTTTTCACTACTTCTGGGATTATTTTGAGTTCAAATGAATTTTATTGTACTGATGAATTAATCATCAAAGGGTTTCAATTTTGTTTTATTTCTTGCTCAGTGAACTTAGGACATTTGAATATCCTACGGGTGAAGTGACATTTCATTTGGTGCTTCATTTAACAGTTATAATAATTAAAGCCTTCAAGGGCAAGTTGTTTTTTTAAAATTTTAATTAAATTAATTGAAAGTTTGAGATAATGATTCAGAGTATTTTAATTTAATTATGAGGTTTTAATTAATAATTTTAAGTTGGGAGTAGTGTTCAAATTATTTTAGATTTAATTCTTAATGATTTCATTTAGGTTTGTTGTTAAATGATTTTAGTTTAATATAATTCAATTTGATTTTAATTTAATTTAATTTTATTTAATTTTAATTTTAACCCCAATTTAATTTTAATTTAATTTAATTTTATTTTATTTTATTTTATTCAATTTAATTTTAATTTTAATTTTAAATTTAATTTGAATTTTAGTTTAATTTAATTTTAATTTAATTGGATTTAATTTAATTAAATTTTGATTCTAATTTTAATTTTAATTGTTAGTTTTAGTTTAACTTTAATTTTAACTTGATTTTTTTCATTTAATTTAGTTTAATTTTAATTTTAATTATTAATTTTGATTATTATCTTAATTAATTTTAATTAAGAATTAAATATTGTTAAAGTGACTCATTTAGGAATTTTTAAATTACAGAATAAATGTCCTCTTAATAATATCCATATTTTAATGGTCCAAATTTAAATGTATTCTTTCCAAAATTTAAATTATTTAATTAATTGAAATTTCATTCTTGATATTTTCAAAGTGTTTAATAGGTTCCTAACCCTTAATTTTCCTAAGTTTCAATCATCAAGAGAAAGTTAAAATCAAATATTTTACCCCCCCCCCCATTTTGATTAAACATAAAGTTTTAATTAAGGGTTAAAAATTTTTAATTACCCCTATGCCCTTTTGAGCTTATTTATTTCATAACTCATGAAATTGAGCTCAAATGAATTTGAAATTTTTATGTCACCTCACTCACATGTCAATTAAGACATTAGAGGAGAAAATGTGATTTTTCTGAATTTAATTTATTTATATAATTATTTTTAGTAGAAAATAAAAGTTTTCAAAGAAAATTGAGCAACATGACCAAGGTAAAGTTTGTGTCCCTAAAAAAATTATGGGATGTTCCTAAAGACTAGAGGACCATTTGGACCAATTTTTATGATTTTTTGAATTATATTTTATTTATTATAATTATTTTTGAGTTTTAGAGTATTAATTAATTATAAAATAAAATTAAAGTTGAAAAATAGATTTTATATTTTTCTTAAATTTCTCTGACCTCAAGGAGTCCAGAGAAACAAATTTTATAATTTTTTGATTTTTTTTTGATTTAATAGAATTATTTTAGTGAAACTGTTTGGAAATTCATTTTTTTAATTCAAAAATTGTTTTAGGCATTTAAAATTCAATATCTTATCCTAGAGACTTAGGAAAAATATTTGGTTTATTCCTAAGTGATTAGGAGTTAAAATGTGAAATTTTTATGATTTTTAAAATTTTTTATAATTTTTATAATTTTTTATTATTAAAATATTAAAATATGGTGGAAAATCAACTTTTTTAGAAAATTCTAATTTTAATTTTCTTGAACTCCCCTAATATCAGAGAAGCTTCAAAATCATTTTTGTGAAATTTTGAAAAGTATTTTTGGAGTTATGAATATTTAAAGTTTCATTTTGCTTATGAGGCTTAATCAACCCATTTGGTAAGGATAATCAAGTCCAATTGATTTCAAATTTTTATGCGAGGTCTCTTTGATCCTAAAGATCAGTGAAGAATTATTTTCAAGTCAATTTAATGTGTGGTTAACCTTAGTGATTTCAAATTCAATTTTAGGGATTTAAGCCAATTAGGGTTATTATGAATGAATTATCCCAAAATATATTTTTCATAGGGTTCTCTGGTCCTAAGGAACATCACCAAATTTTTCTAAAATTTATTTCAAAACATGCTAATTACTGGAATTAAAATACCAAAAACAGTGACATGAACTTGAAAAATCAATAACTCTTCATAGAGATGGCCTCTAACCTTGAAAAATTCAGGGAATGTTCCCAAAGTCAGAGGCTTCAAAAGCCCTATGGTCTCATGCCATGGTGAATTGTCTATGCAAATGAAAAATCAAAATACTGAGAATAATAAATAAATTATTAAAAATAAAATACTCATCCAATTAACTTGATTTCTTTTCCACATTATTCTCCTCTGTTCATTGAGCAAGAGGGTATTTTTATTTTATTTTTGTGATTTTTCTATACAGAGATATGGATTTTTGAAGTTCTAGTAATTAAATAAATCCAAAAATACCCTAATTATCTACTTATCCGACTCAGCGCCAACGCAACCTCGGCAGCTCTGAAGTCCATGCGGCGCATTCTCATTCGACGCCGCCATCCGACTCAGTGCTCCAGGGGCCCGCAGTTTCTTTACCATAGCGCTGTCTGACTTGATCTCGACCGTCCGCTCGATACACGCACGATCCAACGGCTCCCGGTCATCGTCTACGACTGGTGTGCACCCGTAACCGTCCGCACTAAAACCCTAAAATCTCACTCGATTCTCAATTAATTTTTGTGTTCTTATGCTCTATGGATTCGTCTTGAAGAGACGAACACATCCATACGGTTTATAGGATATGAAATTAACCCAAACAAAATAGAGGATTACTGGAAGCTCAGGAGGTAGAATGAGTTCATACCTTTGCTCAGAGAAGTGAAGCTTCGATCTAAGAGTTTTGTCACCTTCGATTAGGTCCAAGCAAGCTCCAGATGAAGTCTCCTATCCTTAGGAAATGCCTAGGTATGAAAGTGCCCACAGCCAATCACAAAGCTTGGAGGCTAGAAGCAATGACTGGCTTGGTGAGGGGGCTTTTGCTGGGGAACTTCTTCTCTTGGTCTGGTGAAGGTGTAGGACCAATCAATTTGGAGATTGGCTCACTATGGTGAAGTGTCCTATTTTTGAGTGAATTTTCAACTCAGAAATTGAGCTCTGTAAATGGGAATTAGGGCAAAGGAACACTGGGGATCAACTGCTCTGGCTTAGGAGAAGGTCCTGGAGTAATTTTGGCAGAGTTTCCTTAAGGTCTCGTTCTTCTCTCTATTTGGCAGAGAGGTGGTGGTGTTTAAATAGGCATGGCTGGAGGGCTTCCCAGGGGGCTCTGAAGGCTGGGATCAGCTGCTCAGGGGAGGAGAAGAACAGCTCCAGTGGCCATTTGGGTTGGGACAGCTCAGCCAGAGGGAATTGAAAATTTTGGCTCCATGGGTGCTCTCGGACTGGTGGTTTCCGGCAGCTGTGGTGGCTAGCAGGCCAAGGTCAGGTCACCCTCAAGGTCAGGAGGATCAGTGCTGGAGGTTTGTGCAAGCAATTGTCCAATGCCAAGTGTAAAGGGTTGGATTTAAGTGGTAAAGGGAGAAGGGTGATTTTGGGTTCACTTGAGTCAACCCATGTATTTGGGCTTGGTTCCCCTCCCCATGGTCTAATTTTGGGCCAAGGGGATCAGTTGAGTTAGCTGCCATGGAGTGGTGAAGTCCTCATAAAAATAGTTTAAGTTAATTTTGGGTTATGGTGTTGCATTAAAGAGGTTAAAATGGCTTAAGGAAGTCTTAGGAAAGGACTCCCTCTTCTTTCCATTAATGGCTTGGTGACAAGTCAAACCCCCCATGGCTTCAAGTGTCTTGTCCATGGCTTGCATGTGGCTCCATTTGGCTCATCCTTGGCTTAGAAAAAGTGGATTCATTTATATGAAAAAGGAATTTGGAGATTTTGGCAATTTAGTGAAAAATTTAGATGGTGCTTGATTTAAGTTGATTTTATGATTGATTTGGGACTTATGAATTGATTCCAATTAAAGGGTTAATGAGAAGTAATTGTCATGTGGGCTTTGGAATGGTTTTGGGCTGTTGGATTTTGGTGAAAATGGGCTTTTAAGGATTTTATGGAAGTGAGCTTTTAGATTTCAAAAAAAATTTTAGGATGAAAATTTAGCAAAGGATTGGATCCGATAAGTGTTGAATTTAATTTAGGAATGCTTCATGAATGATTTGGAATCAATTTGAAGTGATTTAAAGTTGAATTGGGTTGAATTTGGGTCTTTTTTGGTTATGGTCAAAATGAATTCAATTGGGCTAGCTTGAATTAAGGTTGGGATAAAGTTGGATTTGATGTAAAATTAATGTTGAGAAATGTTCATGGGAGTGTCACAAAAGAGTTTCCAACTTTGGTTGGGCTTTAATTTTGGGAATTGGGCCCATTTGGGTTAGGTTTGGGCTTAGGTCAATTTAAGGGATTTTGATTTTGGGTTAGGTTTGGGTGGAGTTTAGGTTCAAATTTTGGGCATCTTGTTAGTGTTTTGTTCATGAGGGTGTTAGGAAGGTTTTAGAAAATATTTGGGGCCAATTGGAGTTGAATTGGGCTAGTTTGGGCTAGGTTTGGGTCATGGGCCAAAATTGGGCCTTAATCTTCAAATTGAAATTGGGCTCAAATGTCAATCAAATTGGACTTGTATTTGGTCTAAATTTATGTTGGGGATATTTAATTGAAGTTTAGAATTGAATTGGACCAAAATTGAGGTCAATTGGGGTGGTTTGGTTTGATATTGGGTTCACTTGGGTTTAAAATGGGTCAAATTGGGGGTTTTGGTAAAAGTGGTGTAAATTGGAAAAATCGGCCTATGGTGTAGTTGAACAAAATGAAATTCGGAATATTTGGGATTTTTTGGGAATTTTTTGGAATTTTTGGATTCTTGGGCTAAGAAGGGCATTTTGGGTATTTGGAGGGTATTGGGGGGTACTTTTTGGAATTTTTGGTATTTTTGGCTATGGATGATCAATTTGAGTGGGGGGAAATGTTTAGGACTGGTTTTGAGGAATTTTAGGTAATTTAGCTGATTTTGCAAATTTTTTGTAGCTCCAAGGGCATTTGGTAGGTTTGGTGGGTCCGGGGCCGTGGGGGTCAAAAATTGAAATTATGGAAAAATGGAGATTCATCGAATTTGAGTAGGATAGAATCACTTTGGTTGAGCCATGAAGCCATGCTAAGCTCATATGAGCCACGAGAGGACTCATTTGAAGCATTCACTATGTTGTTCCTAACCCTCTTAGTACTTAGGGGTTAAGGACCATCCATATGAATTACCTGCATGAGTCAGGAAGTCAAGTTGGGTGAGAGTGTGGTTTTAGGACTTGGAATGTGTGTGATAGTGTAGTGTATGTGCAAGTCAACCCTCACTGGACCGTGCCACCTGGGGTATTCCTAAGGCCAAAAAGTTCTATAGGAACTCATCCTTTAAACCTCCACATTTGATTTCAACCCTCTAGGTGATTAGGGGTCTACAATCAAGCTTGTGGGGTTTGCAGGGAGTTAAGAAGTGTTTGAATTTCTAAGTGGTGGGTTCCATTTCTAGTCCTCTAAGATCAGTCAAAGGAAAAGCCTAAGGCTAGATCCTAAGTACTAAGGAGTGAGAAAAGAAGAGACCTCATAAAAAATGAGGTCAACAATATTCAATAACATCCATCCTATAACACTCTTCTTTACCTCTAGCAAGATATTTCATCGATTTTGAAATATTAAATGTAACAGTCTGATCATTAACCCTCATCGTTAATTCCCCTTTTGCACATCTATCATGGCTCTGCCTATAGCTAGAAAAGGTCTCCCCAAAATTATGGGTATCTCTTTATCTTCCTCCATATCTAACACAATGAAATCCATAGGAAAAATAAATTGATCCACTTTTACCAAAACATTGTCTATAACTATTTTAGGATATGTGATCGAACGATCTGATAATTGCAGAGTTACAGTAGTTGGGGTTATTTCTCCTAGTCCCAATCTTTTGAATATTGATAGAGGCATAAGGTTAATGCTTGCACCCAAATCACATAAAGCTTTTCCACAGAATCTTTCTCCGATTGCACATGGAATTGTGAAACTACCAGGATCTTTAAATTTTTCAGGAAGCTTTTTCTGAATTATCACACTGCACTCCTAACTAAGTGCAACTGTCTCGTTATCTTCAAACTTCCTCTTTTTATTAAGAATATCCTTCATAAATTTTGCATAGCTTGGCATTTGTTCTAGGGCTTCAACAAATGGAATATTAATGGTAAGCTTCTTTAATATCTCCAAGAATTTTGAAAATTGCTTATCCAACTTTTGTTAACGAAGTGTCTGAGGAAATGGAGGTGGTGGTTTTTCTAAATCAACCTTAGGTGGAGAAATAGGTCTTTCAAAACCTTTTGGAGCATCCTCTTTAGGTCTTTCAATCTCTTCTTTCTCTACTTCAGTTTTTTTTTGAACTCTACCTTCCAATTCTTTTCCACTTCTTAGTTGAATTACTTTTACTTGTTCTTTATTCTTTTCTCTTGGATTCACTTCAGTATTACATGGAAGCATTCCTTAGGATCTATTACTTAAGGCATTTGCAACTTGTCCCATTTGATTTTCTATATTTCTGATGGTTGCTCCTTGAATTTGTAATTGATTTCCCATATGTGATTCTACTTCTTCCATACACAACTTCTTCTCTTTATATTGTAAAGCATTGTTATAATTAGAAGGATAAGTAAATCTATTATTATTATTACCTTGGTTGTTTCAATTCCCCAATGGGTTTACTTGGTGGTTCCCCCATTGTTGATTAACACCACCATGATTATTGTTATTCCAGTTAAAATTTGGATGATTCTTCCAACCTGGGTTATAATAATTGGAATATGGGTCGTTAGGTTTGATTATAGCATTCACGAGCTTACGGTGAAGAATAAGAATCAACCATTTGGCCTAATGAATTTTCTTCAATCATGAGATTTGGCTGAGAAAAATTCATCCCAAATTGGTCTATCTTCCTTGATACAAGAGCAACTTGATTTGCTAACATTGTAAAAGCATCATTTTCATAAACACTGGCTAACTTTTTAGGATTTAACCTTTCAGAAGGCCATTGAAAATTGTTAGTAGCCATTTCTTCAAATAAAGCATAAGCATCAGAAAATGATTTAGACATTAATGATCCACCAGCAGCAGCATCGATGATTGATCTAAGAGATCCAACTAATCCATTATAAAAAGTTTGAATTATTAACCAATCTGGTATCGCATGATGTGGACATTTCTTGAGAAGATCTTTAAATCTTTCTCATGCTTCATATATTGATTCCCCTTAAAACTAACAAAAAGATGTTATATCATTTCTCAACTTAGCAGTCTTAGATGGTGGAAAATATTTAGCAAGAAATTTTTGTGACAGTTCACCCCAAGTTCTTATTGATCCAGGTGGTAACAAATGTAACCATATTTTAGCGTTATCCCTTAGTGAGAAAGGAAAAAGTCTAAGTCTAATAGCATCATCTAAAACACCATCATATTTAAAAGTAGCACACAACTCTAGAAAATTAGTAAGATACAAATTAGGATCTTCAGTTGTTGCTCCCCCAAACTGATTATTAGACACCATTTAGGTAATAGTAGGTTTAAGCTCAAATGAATTAGTAGCTACAATAGGGTTTTGAATACTACCACGAAGTTCATCTACTGTAGGGTTAACATAATCTCCTAAAGGTCTTAATTCTTGATGGATGCCTACATTTTGATTTTGTTGATCTGTCATTTCTTGAATATTTTTATCTTTTTCTGCATTTTTAACTTTTTTGATTTTTATGATAGTTCTTTCTAATTCAGAATCGTAAGGCACAAGTCCCTCAGAACCTGAACTATGCATACAACAATAAAACAAAAAAAACACAACACACTAACAAAAACAAAGAAAAGTAAAAATTTTAAATTTCTTCATTCTCTTTAAAATGCAATTTAATTATTTTTCCCCAGCAACAGCGCTAAAAACTTGATCCCCGATAAATATATGTGCGCCAAAAACTTGGTTTGGCACCGATAAATATATGTGCTGATGATTTAGATATGAAAATTATGATATTATAATGCGGAATACTACGCAAGTATACGTATTGCTTATCAAGTAATATAGGATTTTCTGATTATGCCCCGAGATATCGAACCACAGGGAAAAGATGAAAATATTTAAAGGAATCAGAAAATTAACTTTTTACCATTTTTTAATGGCTTTTGAAAGTATGTCTTGATTTTGAAAAGTTTTGAAAGTTGATTTGTCTTTTGAAATTTCCTTAATAAAATGTTAAGCAAGAAATTAAAATTTTAATAACTAATAACACTGTAAGTAAAACACTATTAATTAGAATATCTTTTTCTTTCCTTTTATAAAATAGTAATAATTATTAAAGTATTGTTATGGAAGTATTTAAATTTGTTGTGATAGATAGAAGCAAATGTGTTCTTTACCCTTACTTGGTTCTATAAAGAACATAGGTTAATTTGAAATTTTTATCATTTTGAACATGGTTAGGCAGGGAAGATACCGGTCTCTCACTCTAGAGTTCCCTCGATTCCCACCAACTAGGGGCTAACTTCTCATAACAAAACTCAAAACTTCAAACCAAATTAGGGGGTTTTAGCCTGTCACTCTAAAATCCTCTAATTTTACTCCCTTCCATAAAAATATCTTTAAATATTACATTCAATTATATGGACTAGAATTCTCACCCATATAATTGCATGTGATTCTTACTAACTTTTATGAAACAATTCCGCATTGGATCTTACATAATCTCAAGAAATTCTATAACTTAACATGCCAAATTAAGAAGTAAAAAAAGTTTTTAGAATCAATCTTCACAACTTCTTCCAACTTTAAACACTTATACTTTCCAAAACAATTCTCCAATAACTAATTACTTCTCCATTTAAGAAAGAAAAAGATAAAGTAAACTACTCATAATGAATTGAGAAAATACAAAAACACATTGATTTAAAATTAAAAACCATAAGAAAAATAACAAACAAAAACAAGTATTAATAAAAAAAACTAAATGTAAGAATAAAAGTAAACACTTATCTGAAAATTCTCTCCACAAGACTCAGGAAGTTCCTCTGAAACTTTAAATCTTCACTAAACTACTCCTCAGAGCGGATCACCCAAATCCGATGACTCAGAATAAACTTAAGACTTTAAATAGAACCTAAATTAAAAGAAAGAAAAGAAGTGGGAGAAAGAAGACTTCACTCCGACCCTTTTCTCCTTTCTACTCTCTACTCCTACTCTTAATAAAAACTCTCACAAAATCAAAGTAAAATACTGTAAAAACTCTCTTCAAAATGCAAGTGGAAGAGCCCTTTTTCTACTCTCTACTCCTACTCCTAATGAAAAATCTCTTCAAAATGCAAGTGGAAGAGCACATAGTCATTCCTAAGACTCTCTTTAAAAATTAAACCAAAAGGTGCCTTGGTGTCTCTTCAAATGTGTCCAGATTCAATGTATCACCAAAGAATGCACCCCTTCATTCAAACTTGCCGCCCAAAGGAAGTTATGGAAGTTACCACCAAGAATTGCATCCCATACCCTTTGAAATTGGTGCCAAATTCCTTTAGATTTCGATTTTTAATTGTGGCGGCTAAGCGCCTGCCCAACGGCGCTTAGCCGCTAGTGCCAAAATTTTGATTTTTCATTTTTTGCTCCAAATTTGATCCAATTTTGCTCCTTTCATCATGACCATCCATTTTCATCATACCTGCAAGAAAAACACAAAATTCCTTCCATTGAAGTGCAATATAATTAAAAATAGGTATAAAAATGCGCATAAAAATACTATATATTTTAGGTGTATCAGTCTTGCAATTTAATAATGATACTCCTGCTAATTGTATTGACTCCATTCTTAATATTATTGTCAGTGATGGAAAGTTGAGTTGTCTTTGAGGAGTTATTAATATTTTTTTTATAACAAATTCATTCTATGCTTCATTCATGTTAATGTATTAGTAAGATAAACTTATTTTTTGTAAATTTATTCAATTAAAATTTTCTTGGAAGATCGCTCAAAATGGTTTAAATTCTAATGATTTTCTCAATATTGTATGTGTTATTTTGAATAATTTTGAATCTCATAATCACATATTTTTTTAGTGTTCTTTCTCCCATGTTATTTTTTGTCACACTATTCTTAATGGAGGTTACTCATTGTCCCATATTCCTGTCTTACAAGTCTCGGTACAAAGAGTTTGTTTAGATTTAATATATATAAATATAGAAAGAAGTTTGGAAAATATAAATTTAATTTTAAATTACGAAATCAAGCTGATCTCATATATACAATAGTTTAAATAATCAAGCACTGCACCACAAGTCATGTCTCTATCCCGATGAATAGATACATTGCTTGGTGGTGAGGCTTGATCAAATAAACCAAAGAATTCATGACATATGTTTTGTCTGCGAACCATTTATGTTGACCGACAACATCCCCTACCTAGTATGAAGCAACTAGATAGGGTTTATATTAATCTGGGGTCTTTAAGTTTCCTATAAGGGCAAGCCCCTATAGTTAATTACATCTTAAATAACTGAGGTTACCTAAGAGAACTCTTGATATAGATCAGTGAATATTTATATTCATGACCTCCAAAAGATAGGGTTCTTCAAAAAAATATGGTAATAAGAAATCCAATAGGTGAGTGGCTTAAGCTTTAAATACTTATTATGGGAATCTAAAGGAAAAGAAGGGTAGGGGAAAGACAGATTCAAGAATAATCTTAGTGTTTTCCCAAACCATACTATGGTTTGGCTCTAATTTGAGAAGTTTATTTAGTATTTCATCCTGCCAATTTTATTATTTAGGGCTTACATTCAACTGATACTGATCATGTAAATAGTCTGGATGATAGGAGGATTTATGTCATATCAGATGACAACCTCGGAATCCTAAGACAAGTTAGGGCTTATATTGCATAACATGGTCGTGCAAAGGCCTAAAAGGATAAGGTGAGGATTTATGCTGCACTAAGCAAGCTACCCCAAAGTCGTATGGCTTGTTGTTTAGCTCTAAGGAGTTTTATTGTTGAAGATGGTCGTGCTGCCCACAATGCATGCTCCAAGCTCCTCGTCGTAGCAAGTTTAGTTTTCAAAAAGTATCAAATGAAGGGAAAAGAGAAGCGTCATGTTTAAGAAATGTTTAAATTAAGGTGTCTTAATTTTTTATTAGTAGAATATATAAGTTGATTATAGAGAAACCGGTTAGGCGCCCACGGTTCCCTTATTTTGGCACCACTATTTTCTTCGGATTCACTTAGTCCAGATGAATTTACTAAACTCAACTAAATGAGTTCCATACTTTCATTTAGAACATGGGAAATCTCATTAGCAGCCATAGGTTGCATCCTCTGAGGTATTCCTGATCAGCCAATAGGGACGTTTTAATTTAGTTGTGAATGTGATTTTGTTTTGTTTGTGATTAAATTTTGAGTTGTCTTATATTTTGATTGTTGTGGCGATGAATTTTACCTTGTTTTAAATTTTTTATTTTTGGTTTCAGTTTTGTGGCTACCCTAACGGTTTTGGTTTTCATGCAGGGTGACAGTGTTATTTAGCATGCAAGTTTATAAAAGTACAGTAAATGTAGTACTGAAAAGCAGGTGCTATAAACTTTTAAATGTGTACCTGGTGAGTCTTCTCATTCCTTCACCTAAAACTTTAGTATCTTTTGCAGTAAACATTTATAATTTGTAGGAAAGAAAAGCCTATAGACAGGTTCGTCATATGCCTACTGAATCCCATGTCACAACTTGGTGGGTCCTATTTATTAATTTAAGAGATGCCTTCCTTTAATAAGTATGATAGGTTCAGTTGTTCTACAAGATGTCTAGAAGACTTGTGAAATGATCTAGAGGATACTGATCCACTGATAATTATGCTTACAATTTATATATATATATATATATATATATATATATATATATATATTAATACTCCTTTTTAATGATTTTACAATGTGGATATTACGCAAGTATACGTATCGTTTAATCAAGTAATATAGGACTTTCTGATTAAGCCCCGAGATATCAAACCCACAGGGAAATGATAAATAATGAAAACAAGAAATTTACTTTTTACTATTTTAAAGAAAGATCTTACTCAAACTAAATATAATATTTTAGGAAATGAAATTTGATTATTTTTGTTAATTTTATAATTTGAAGTAAAAATAAATAACAACTTTAACTAAACTTTTGTAAGATGAAAACTTATCAAATGAAATATCTTTTTCCTTTTTATGAATCAGTAACAAATTATGGAGAATATTTGTTGTGGAAGTATCTAAAATGTGTTGTGCCAAATATGCACAATTATATTCTTTACCCTTACTAGAGATGCTATAAAGAACATAGGTTAATTCGTTGTTTTAAAAATCTTGAAGACGGGTTAGGTAGGAAAGATACTAACTCTCACTCTAGAGTTTCCTCGATTCCCTCCATCTGGGAGCTTACATTTCATATCAAAACATAAAACAATAAATCAAATTGGGGGCTTTAGCCTATCACTCTAAAGTCCTCTAATTCTACACACATCAAAGTATACCTCCCTATTTATTTCCACTCAACCATATGGATTACATTCTCACCAATACAATCTTATGTGATTCTTTCCAATTGTTGATTGAGACAATACCACAATGGATCATACATGTTCTCACAACATATTTTAACATCTTAATTGGCCAAATCAAGAAGTAAATAAAGTTCAAGGTTTTGAATCATCACAACTTCTTTGAACATTTAAATCCTATACTTCACAAAACATACTTCCATAACTTAATTACTTCATCACTTAAGGAAAAAGATATAGAAAACTACTCAGAATTCATGGATAAAATGCAATCACAACTTGTTTTAAAAGTAGAAATCATATTGAAAACACAAGTAGTCTTAATTAAAAACCAAATGTAATACAAAGATAAAGACTTGTCCGTAAATCCTATCCACAAAACTCTTGAAGTTCCTTTAATAATTTTGATTTCCCTTACAATACTCTTTAGAGGTTGGCGTCCAACTCCGTAGACTCCAAATCTCAATTCTACTCCTAATACAAACTATATAAAATAAAGTAAAGATGGTGAAGTGGAGAGGTGCGTTCTAAAATAACTATCTAACCTAAACCTCACTCTTAAACAGTAACTACACCCTCCAAAAACAACACTTTTTCTGATCTTTAAGTCCTCTTTTCATACTTTTTCAAAAGGTGTCTTCGTATCTCTTCAAATTGTGTCCAGATTCAACTTCCAAGAGATGCATCCATTCAAGTGTATTTTGAATTGAATTTGGCGCCAATAGGAAGTTACCTACGTTCTCACCAAGAGGTGCTTTGAAAACCTCTTCAAAATGGTGTCTAAATTAAAATAACTCCTCTTTTATAACTACCGTGCGTAAGCGTAGGGTACCGATGTTTAGCCACGGTTCATCTGGTGTGTAAGCTCCAACTGTGACGCATAGCCACGGGGCCTTGGTGCGTAAGCACGGGTTATAGCGCTTAGCCGCCACAGATCACTTCTTCAATTTTCATCATTTTTGCTCCAATTTTGATACTTTTTCACTCCATTCATCATATTCATCTATTTAATCATACATGAAATAAAAACACACAAAATATCTTCTATTAAAATACAATATCATAAAAAATAGGTATAAAGTGTGTATAAAAACACTATATATTTTACGTGTATCAAAACCCTCAAACTTAAAGTGTTACTTGTCCTCAAGTGACACTTTAATCATATAAAAATCATACAACTAAATTATGTGATGAGTTTCTTTAGGATTTTTTAAAATATTTTTCTAGAAATATAATAGTCCAATTTAGAAAAATTTTGTAAATGAGACCAATTTAAAGTTTAGAAATATCTTAACTAAAGGTTAATAAAAAATACTAGTTCCTATCTTATTCAAAAATACTTATAGATTCTTCAAAATATAGAGCTTAGGAATTTTATTTTCTTTACTTAAACATCTTTACTAAAAATAATTATACTCACTATATTATATTTATAAGCTTCAAGATTTTCATCAAATTTTATACTTTAAAAAGGTCAGGTGTGGAACCAATTTTTTATTAGGCCCTTAAATCCTCAAGCGTCTCCTTCCTTTTCACATACTCTTCTTTTTTTTATACTTTTCTTTTCCTTTTCTTTTCTTTCTTTCTTTTCTTTTCTTTTCTTTTTTTCTTTTTATAACAGGGATTACTGTATCTGGATAGGTGATCCCAGATATTTATGCTTACATTTTTTATACTTTATATTTCCTTGCAATTATATCTCTTCACAACGACACCAAAATCTTGATACCGATGCAAATGAGAGTTTAATTTATATCTTTAAAGGGATTCTACACAAGTATACGTATCGTTATCAAGTAATATAGAGCTTTCTGATTAAGCCCCAAATATTGATCGCACGGAGATCACGGTTAATCACAACGGCTTTCAAGAGAAGTTCTAGTCTAGAATAACACGCCTAAGCTTGGAAGGTCGATAAAGGTTTGGTTATGATTAAATACTACAATTAAAAGTACTCTTCCTCGTGCAAAGAAATTAGTGACATGTGTAAAAGTAAAACAAATAGCGAGAGAGATTGTGACAAATAGGGGCAATTATATTCTTTACCCTTACTTGGTTCTATAAAGAACATAGGTTAATTTGATGATTTGAAATCTTGTAGATGGGTTAGGTAGGGAAGATACTAGCTCTCACTCTAGAGTTCCCTCTTCTCCCTCCACCCTGGGGCTAACGACTCATAACAAAACTTTTCACATCAAACCAAATTAGGGGCTTTAGTCTGTCACCCTAAAGTCCTTTAATTCTACACCTCTTAAACATGCATATCTCCCTATTTATTTGCACTCAATTATATAGACTACATTCTCACCCATATAATCTGATGTGATTCTTACCAATAGTTAACTTAGATAATACCACATTGGTTCTTACACGTTCTCACAACAGATTTTAACATGCAAGTTGATCAAGTTTACATGTAAATGAAGATCAAAGTAAAATCATCACAATATACTTTCACTCTACTCAATTCTATATCCTACATATGCATACTAATTCAATGTAAGAGGGAAGAGTAAGGAAAACTACTCACTACACATGGAGAAACAACAACTTTTCATTAAACAAGTCTTCGAAACCATACAGACAAACTACTAAATTCAAATTAAAATACAATAAAAATACTTATCTCAGATGAAAATCAAACTCTCCTTGTATAGCAAAAGCAATCTCCTTGCAATCCTCTCTAAGAACAAAGTGAAAAGAAAAGAAGAAATTCCCACACTCTATCTTTCTCTCTCACCTTGTCGCCCCACTTGGGGCTCACGCCCAAGTCTTCTTCTTCTCGGCCTTCTTCTCCTCTTCTAATAGTTCCTCTCCCTTCTCTAAATCTTCTTCCTCTCAAGAGTTAAGAGATTTTAAGAGAGTTCTTAAACTATCACAAATCCATATTTATAATATCCCAAGAGATGCTTAAGTGCCTCTTCAAAATAGTCCAGGTTCAATGAATCTTCCAAAGGGTGCCTCAAGTGCCTCTTCAATCTAAAAGACACATCTATTCAATAATAACTCCTCATAACTACCCCCAACTCTTCCAAAAAATCCATTTTATCATTTCCAATGAATGCCTCTCGAAATATCTTCGTAATGCATCAAAAATCGTCAAAATCTGAGTTATATTGATGAAATTATGCCCAAAACCGTCACTGACACCTAAGCACCATCGTGTTGGCGCTTAAGCGCCAGCACAGGTACATAAGTGTCTAATTCGACCCGTTTTAGCCCGGTATGCTCCGGTTTGACCCGTTTTACTCTGATATGCTCCATTTTGGTCCCTTTTTGTTCCTTTTGGTCAAATTACTCCAAATTCTTCAATTTTATGCACCTACAACCAAAAACACAAGAAAACATACCTTCAAAGTGCAATATCATTATAAAATATGACATAAAAAGTAGTAAATTTTTAGGTGTATCAAAATCCCCCAAACGTAAATATTACTTGTCCTCAAGTAATACTACACTTTTAAAATAATTTTTATAGATTAGAGTTAATGGGTCACCCTTTTAGAATTATTAAAATTTTGTTATAAAAATGTGATAGTTCAACTTAGAAGACCTTCTAATGAATTAGACTAACCCAGGGTCTAAAATATTTATCATAAAACTTGGGAATTTGTTTTCCTATCTAATTCAAAAAAATATGCAGATTTTTCAAACTTCGGATCCTATGAACTTTACTTTCTCGACTTTAAAACTCTTTTAAAAATAATTTAACTAATATATGTATAAAAAGCAAGCTTAGGATTGTTCTATGTTCTTTACTTTAGAAAGACTCAAGTGAAACCAATTTTTTATTAGAACCTTTCAAGATTCTCCTCACATTTTATTTTTTTTTCTTTTCTTTATTTTTTTTGCATGATCTTTTTTATCCTTTTTTTAGGATCTTTTTTATCCCTTTTTTTATTCTCTTTTTTTTTCTCTTTTTTTTATATGTGAGGATTACTATATCTAGAGAAGTCCTTAAATAATTTTGAATTCCACTATCATCCTATAAAATTAAAACTTATTACTTTCCTTTACTTAAAAAGATATACATATATTTTTTTACATATTTTCTAAAAGAGCCTTAAATGTTTGAAAATAAAAATCTTAAGAATCCTTAATTTTACAAAAGTACATTTCTTCCTACTAAAGATATTTATTCATTTTACCATGTTCTCCTCTAAATATCCTTAACTCTAGGTTCACCCTTTTCACTAAAAATATCAACTAAGTTCTTCTACTCCATCTTTATACTTAAAAATCTAACATTCTTAAGATGAATCCACATAACAATAATCATTACAAATAAAATACAAATTTATTTTTTAGTATTTTTGAAAACAAGTAAAGTTTAAATTTGAAACATTTTTCTTCCCCCCCCCCCCACAAACTTAAGCTCAAACATGCTTAACAATAAAGTAAAAAAATATACGGCAGGAAAAGATCACTTTTATAATTTACTACACATCCTACAAAATAATCAACAAATAGCATATGGTAGAATACTGCAGTAGAAAGTAAATCTAGCCTAAACATGCTTGACATAACACTAAAAAGGAATTTTAAATACTAGAACATGTACAAACTGAAGATTAAACAGGAACACATTTAAATTTTTTAAAGGAATTGCTGAAGGCTAACAAATTTAAAATATTAAGATAAGTTTAGTTGTCTTCAATGACTCATTCAACTTGACTCACAAACATAGACACACAAATTCCAATACATAGACTCACAGATTTCATAAACAAACAATAACTGAGGTTAATTTGATCTCCTTTCAACTCACATTTCCCATCCTTACTTTCAATTTCTAACGGAAGAAACTACACTAATAACATGGGTGTATTATAAAATTTTTATATGGTTATCTCCCTTAGACCAGAATTCCCCTATTATAAAAACTCATATGTTTCCAATTTTAGGTTTACTCTAGTCTAAATTATACACAATTTGGTAAATAAAAGTAGTGTAATTCATTTAGATGTTGTTCACTAAGTAAGTTCATGACCTTACTCAGTAAAGACAAAGTCAGATAAAGGAATTAATAGAGTTAATATGGAGTGGTCCAAGTCTAAACTCAACATGCATTAAGGTAATGCTCAGCTCCGGTTGAGAACTAAGTCGTAACAGACTCGTTAGCCTGCTTCTACCATAAGTCATAAACAAATTTAGTCAAGACCAAAACAAAACCTCACAACATTAACCCAAACCACTATCAATCCAAACATCCATCAAACATCAATCAATCTGATCAATTCATACTAAAGCAAACACAATACAACACTAACAATCATAACTCTCAAGCACTCTGAATCAAACCACACTGATAACAATGGGTTGCCTCCCATAAAGCATTAGGTTTAAAGTCGCCAACCTGATAAATGATTCCTCCTGGATCAAAAATACATTTAAGTAATCCTTGATCAATCACCCAATCCTTTTCAGATTCAGGGATTCCTACAACATCCTGAAATTGTAATTTTTCTATCAGCTGTTCCTTTTCAGATTGATTCATATCATTGTTCCACATATTTCTTTCTAGATCCAATATTCTTCTAATGATTTTCTCAATTTTCATATTAATATCTTCCTTGAAACTTATAAGAAATGTTTCTCTATAAGATACTTCAAGATCTCCTAAATTCTGGATCGGATTCTCTCTAGATAATTCAGATTCTAGATCAAATTCTTCTAGGATATTCTTCTGTCTCATGTTGTCTTCTAATGGTCTTTCAACATCCTTATCCTCTTTTCTCAACTCAAAGTTCTTTTGAAATATATCCTCAAATTCTCTTCCAAGTCTTAATTCGATAACTTTATCATGTTCGTCATTCAATTTAAGTTCTTGTTGTGATTGAGTCAAATCTCAAGATATAAAGACTGGTGGTGTAGATGAATTCCCTAAATAGGCGGGCTTTAAAGTTGTATGGGGTACATTCATTTTAAGTTCACGAGATTTTTCAACAGATGGAATTAAAAGTTTACCATTTTCGGTAACGTCCATCATTTTACACCTCTCATGAACATACATACAGTCTTCTTTAAATAACGTTTTCAACTCATCATGAAAGTCCATTTCGATCTCATCTGTTAAATTACACTCAAAACTTTCTTGAAAATGGTCTATACTTAGATAATCAATTTCATCCATCAAAAAACATTCATCAAATTTTCTCTCAGTTGGATATTTCATAGTTTTTAATACATCAAAAGTTACTTCCCGGTCATTAATATTCATAGTCAACTCTCCTTTTTGCACATCTATCATAGCTTGTCTAGTAACAAGGAAAGATCTCCCCAAAATAATTTGATTATCTTTATCTTCCTCCATATCTAATATAATAAAGTCCAAATGAAAGATAAATTTATCCACTTTAACAAGCACATCTTCTATAACCCCTTTTGGATAAATGATAGATCGATCAGCTAACTGAAGGGTTACAGTAGTGGGAGAAATATTGGCTAAACCTAACCTTCTAAATATAGATAGAGGCATCACATTAATGCTCTCTCCTAAATCACATAAAGCTTTTCCACATAAATTTTCTCCAATTGCACAAGGAATTGTAAAGCTACAAGGATCTTTAAGTTTTTTAGGAAACTTTTTCTGAAGTATAACACTAAACTCCTCATTTAGTGCAATTTTCTCGTAATCCCCAAGTTTCCTTTTCTTTTTTAATATCTCCTTCATAAACTTTGCATAACATGGCTTCTGTTCCAAAGCTTCAGTGAAAGGAATATTTATCGTTAACTTCTTAAGAACTTTCAGAAATTTTGAAAATTATTTATCCAACTTATGTTGTTGAAGTCTTTGAGGAAATGGAGGTGGTGGTCTTTCTAAATTGATTTTAGTTGGATATATTAATTTTTCCAGATCCTCAGGAATAAGTTCTTCAGGACTTTTAGTTTCCTTTGTTTCTCTCATAACTTCTTTCTCTTTTCTAACCACATCCTCTATCTCTCTTCCACTTCTTAATTGGACAGCTTCTATTTGTTCCTTAGTATTCTCTTTAGGATTGATCTCAATGTTGCTAGGAAGTGTTCCTTAGGGTTTATTGCTAAGTGAATTAGCAATTTGTCCCAGTTGATTATCTATATTTATGATCGCAGCATTTTGACTTTGCAACTGGTTTCCCATTTACAATATCACTTCTTCTATAGAAATCTTCTTATCCTCAATTTTTTGATCATTGTTAGAGTCCAGTGGATATGAAGGTTTAGTTTGTGTCCCCTCGATTATTCTAACTTCCATTATAATTTGCATGATTATTTTCCCAGTGTTGGTTTCCACCCCCAGTAGTATGATTCCAGTTAAAATTGTGAGGTTTCTTCCAACCTATGTTGTAAAAGTTAGAATACGAGTTGTTTGTGGTATTTAAAGTCTCATATGATAAGTTCGAATCAATCATAAGCCCTAATCAACGTTCCTCACTTACTGAAGTAAATTGAGGTTGATTCATTCCAAATTGGTCGAATTTCCTTGATATTGCAACTACCTGACATGCAAGAATTACAATCGTATCTATATCATAAACACTAGCTACCTTTTTAGGATTTATCCTTGCAGAGGGCCATTGAAATTCATTTTTAGCAATTTCTTCAATTAATGCATATGCTTCATCAATTGGTTTTGACATTAATGATCCAACAACAGCAGATTCAATTATGAACCTATGGGATCCTACTAACCCATTGTAAAAAATTTGAATGATTAACCAATTAGGAAGAGTATGGTGTGGACACTTTTTTAGGAGTTCCTTAAATCTTTCCCAGACTTTGTATAATGATTCCTCTTCATACTGACAAAACAAGATAATATTGTTTCTAAGTTTAGTAGTCCTTAAAGGTGGAAAATACTTAGCTAGAAATTTCTGAGATAACTCCTCCCAATTTTTAATAGAGCCAGGAGCTAATGAGTATAATCACATTTTAGCCTTATCTCTTAGTGAGAAAGAAAAAAGCCTTAGTCTAATTGCATCGTCTGACATGCCGTCATAATGAAATGTAGCACAAAGTTCTAAAAAATTTGATAAGTGTAAATAGAGATCCTCCAAAGGAGTTCCACTAAACTGATTGTTCAGCACCATTTGGATCATCTTTGGATTAAGTTCAAACGAGTCAGCTTCTACGAGAGAGAATTGTATACTTGAGTGAATTTCACCTATCGTTGGATTTATATAATCCCTCAATGGTTTATGATGATTTTCTAAGTTATTATTTTGAATGTTTTCCATTTCCATTTCTAATTTTTCAAGTCCTTTTTGTTTTTTGATTTTTTTCATTTTTTCTAACTCAGGATTATAAGGCACAAGTTCTGCAGATCCTTTAGTTTGAATACATAACACAACAAATAATATATTAACAATTAAACAAAAGATAATTTCAACACAAAAAAACATTTTCACAAACACTTTTTTTCACACAAACAGTTTTTTCACAAAACATTTTCATACAAAAAAAACACTTTTTCACACAAAATAGCTTTTACGACACTACAATTTTCCAAGTCTAAGACTAATTACTTCAACTAAAATCCTCCTAAAAGTCAAAATCAACTGTTGCAATCTCCGACAACGATGCCAGAAACTTGATCCCAGATATTTATGCTTACGTTTTTTATACTTTATATTTCCTTTCAATTATATCTCTTTCTTTACAACGACACCAAAAACTTGATGTCGATGCAAATGAGAGTTTAATTGATATCTTTAAATGGATTCTACACAAGTATACGTATCGTTATCAAGTAATATAGAGCTTTCTAATTAAGCCCCGAATATCGATCCCACGGAGATTGCGGTTAATCACAACGGCTTTCAAGAGAAGTTCTAGTGTACAATAACACGCCTTAGCTTGGAAGGTCGATAAAGGTTTGGTTATGATTATATACTACAATTATCACTACAATACTACTTCTAATGCTAAAATACTTAGTGAAAATCAGAAAAGTGGAGTTTAATATATTAAAAGTACTCTTCCTCGTGCAATGAAATTAGTGACATGTGTAAAAGTAAAACAAGTAGCGAGAGAGATTGTGACAAATAGGAGAAATTATATTCCTTACCATTACATGTTTCTATAAAAAATATAGGTTAATTTAATGATTTGAAATCTTATAATATCCCAAGAGATGCTTAAGTGCCTCTTCAATGAATCTTCCAAAAGGGTGCCTCAAGTGCCTCTTCAATCCAAAAGACACAGCTATTCAAAAATAACTCCTCATAACTACCCACAACTCTTCTAGAAAGTCCATTTTTTTATTTCCAATGAATGCCTATCGAAATAAGCTTCGCAACTCATCAAAAATCATCAAAATCCTAGTTATATTGAAGAAATTATGCCCAAAACTGTCACTGGCGCCTAAGCGTCGTCGGGTTGGCGCTTAAGCGCTAGTGTATGTCGGTTAAGCCCCAAATTTGGCGCTTAAGCGCCAGACACAGGTACATAAGTGTCCAATTCGACCCGTTTTAGCCCTGTTTTACCCGTTTTGCTCCGGTATGCTGCATTTTGGTCCCTTTTTATTCGTTTTTCTCAAATTAATCCAAATTCTTTAATTTTATGCACCTGCAACCAAAAACACAAGAAAACATACCTTTAAAGTGCAATATCATTATAAAATATGGCATAAAAAGTAGTACATTTTAGGTGTATCAATAGGCCTTTAATGATTTTTAATTCCACCATTCATTTCCTAAAACATAAGGTAGATATATATCTTTAAATTAGAAATATAATAAAGTTTCAAAAATTATTTTTAATAAAAGAAACTTAAGTATTAAAAATAAAAGTCTAACCCTTCTATTTTTCAAATAATATAACATTTCCTACTAAAGATAGTTATAAAATATTCATCATTTCTTTACTAGGAAATTTTTAACTTTAAATTTTTCATCCTTGCTACAGATTTTAAATAAATTCTCTTACTCATTTCTATATTCAAAATTTTATTTCCCTAATATAACTTCATATACTTAATTATTTTTATTCAAAATTAAGTTTTTAGTACATTTGAGAAAAAAATAAAATTTTAATGTTTTGAAAATTGTTTCTCCTTCCCCCCAAACTTTAAATTTTCATTATCATAAAATATTTAAGCATAGTAACAAGATATATGGGTAGGAACAAAAAAATATAAGTATTAAACATGCAGGAATTTTTATATCATAAATATGAAAGTATTAAAAACATGAATGAAAATGACTTAATTCAAAATTTTAAATATTTTTCATTTTATAAAAGAAATTCAAAAGACTTCTCAAGTAGTGGAGGACATAAAAGTAAATTCACACACTTAAATAGAAATTCATAACTAAGACATGTGTAAGGTAGTAAATTGAAAAGTTAAGTATGAAATTTTAATTAGCGGATTTGAATAGTACTTTAAAACCTTTCTGAGTAGTTTCTGGAAAAAGTTCTAAACTAATAATTAAAATACACTAACAAATCACTAACACATTTACTACAAAAAACATATAACATCACATATCACAAACACAACATCCACAACTAAAATAAACACAAACTAAAGTGTCTCAACAACAATTACAATGGAATGAAAGATATAGAGTAGTCCTCTATAACATCCACAGATGATAATAAATCGCACAGCAACAATAAGAATAGAAATAGTCCACCACAAATCGCATCACAAAACATAACTCAAAATAAAATATCATTCCTAATCATTTTCTTCCTCTTCCTCATCATCCCCTTCGTTCCAGGTACAGGTAGGGACATATGGGCTATACTGTGGATGAGTAGGTAACACAGTGCCAAAATCACTTCTAATCAATCTATCCATATAACTATGATAATTCCCCTCATACTCACTATTTTTTTGAAGATAGTCCCCCATACGTTTTACTTTCCCCTCTATATAATATACTCAATCTGCAGTATAGTTAACATTATCTCTTATCTTGTTCAAAAACTTAGTCTGCGAATCAGAAAACTGACCTGAAGATTTCTGGAATGTGGAAGCACGAGATGTAGATGCAGCAGAAACAAATGCACTGGAACCCCTAGAAAATCCTCCTCTCCAGCCAAAAATTGAATGCTCAACATAAGTTTTTAAATTCAAATTGGTAATAGGCTTAAGAGGCTAAAGAACATCTTCTAATTCTCAGATCTAACACCAGCCTACTCACACAATGAATATATAAGAGAAGCAAACCCCATACCTATAGTAGTGGTAGAGCTAGCAGTACTCCAGATACAATCATAAATAATCTTTCCAATATCTATTGACTTTCTCTGCTGAATATCGTAGTTCAAATTGACTCTTTCTCTAGTCACTTCGCTTAGATGATTTGTAGGAAGCAGCTTTGATGATATGAAATAATGCCATGCTTTGGAGGTGGCATTCAACTTTGATGCAAGGAAGTTAACACTTCTCTCATTAGTAATTTTCCATAATCCTCTCCCATTAATATAAGTAGAGATAATCTCATCCAATTCTTCCTCAGTAGGATAGTAATTTGAATAAAAATAAAGCATACTAGGCAGCAGTAGATAAAATTTATTAATTACCTCAGGAGTAAAATGTTAACTTTGGTCAAAATGGTCAACCCTTGACCCAATGACAAACTCATTGACCCAACAAGTCAACTTTTGACCAAAAAGTCAATTTTGGTCAGAATATCCAATTTTTGACCTAATGACCACTCATTGACCCAATAAGTTAACTTTTGACCAAAAAGTTAACTTTGGTCAAAATGGTTAATATTTGACCCAATGACCAACCGATTGACCCAATAAGTCAAATTTTGATAAAAAGTCATCTTTGGGCAGAATGGTCAATTCTTGACCTAATTACCAACTAATTGACCAAATAGGTAAACTTTTGACCAAAAAGTCAACTTTGGTTAAAATGATCAATTTCTGACCCAATGACCACCCCGTTGACCCAATGGGTTAACTTTTTACCAAAAATTCAATTTTGGTCAAAACAGTCAATTTTTAACCTAATGACCAATTATTGACCCAATAAGTTACTCTCTGACAAAAAAGTCAACTTTGGTCAAAATGGTTAATCCTTGACCCAATGACCAACCCTAGACCTAAAAGGTCAACTTTTGACCAAAATTGTTAATTTATGACATAATGACCAATTATTGACCCAATAAGTCAATCTCTGACCAGAAAGTCAACTTTGGTCAAAATGGTCAATCCTTGACCCAATGACCATCCCATTGACGCAATAGGTCAACATTTAACCAAAAAGTGAACTTTAGTCAAAATAGTCAATCCTTGACACAATGACCAACCCTAGACCTAAAAGGTCAACTTTTGACCAAAATTGTTAATTTATGGCATAATGACCAATTATTGACCCAATAAGTCAATCTCTCACCAGAAAGTCAACTTTGGTCAAAATGGTCAATCCTTGACCCAATGACCCTCCCATTGACGCAATAGGTCAACATTTAACCAAAAAGTGAACTTTAGTCAAAATAGTCAATCCTTGACACAATGACCAACCCATTGACACAATAAGTCAACTTTTGACCAAAAAGTTAATTTTGGTCAATAACTCATGTTTTGACTAAATGAAACCCCATTGACCCAATATGTCAACTTTTGACCAAAAAGCCAACTTTGGTCAAAATGGTCAATTTCTGACCTAATGGATCAACTTTTGACCAAAAATTCAATCTTCGACAACATACTCAATTTTTGACGTAATGACCAATTTTTGACAAAATAAATAAATCTCTGACCAAAAAGTGAACTTTGGTCAAAATGGCTAATCATTGACCCAATGATCAACCCATTGACCCAATGATCAACCCATTGACCCAATAGGTTAACTTTTCACCAAAAAGTCAACTATGGTTAAAATGGTCAATCTTTGACCCAACGACCCAATAGATCAACTTTTGACCAAAAAGTCAATTTTGGTCAAAATAGTCAACTTTTGACATAATGACCAACTTATTGACCCAATAGCTTAACATTTGACGAAAAAGTCAATTTAGGTCAAAATAGTAAATTTTTTACCTAATGACCACACAATTGACCCAATAGGTCAACTTTTGACCAAAAAAGTTAACTTTGGTCAAAATGATCAATTTTTGACCCAATGACCAACCCATTGACCCAATAAGTCAACTTTTGACCAAAAAGTCAATTTTGGTCAAAATAGTCAATTTTGGTTAAAATAGTCAATTTTGGTCAAAATAGTCAATTTTTGACCAAATGAAAAATTATTGACCCAATAAGTAAATCTCTGAATAAAAAGTTAAATTTGTTCAAAAGGGTTAATCCTTGACCTAAAAACCAACCCATTGACCCAATAGGTTAACTTTTACCAAAAAGTCAACTCTGATCAGAATGATCAATCCTTGACCAAATGACCAACCCATTGACCTAATAAGTTAACTTTTGACCAAAAAGTCAATTTTTGTCAAAATAGTCAATTTTTGTCCTAATGACCACCCCATTAACCCAATGGGTCAACTTTTGACCTAAAATGTCAATTTTGGTCAAAATGGTCAATCCTTGACACAATGACATACCCATTGACACAATTGGTCAATTTTTGACAAAAAAAGTAAATTTTGGTCAAAATAGTCAATTTTTAACCTAACAACCACCCCATTGATCCAATAAGTCAACTTTTGACCAAAAAGTCAATTTAATTAAAATGGTCAATTTCTGACCCAATAACCAACCCATTGACCCGATAGGTCAACTTTTGATCATAAAGTCAACTTTAGTCAAAATGGTTAATCCTTGACTTAATGACCAACCCACTGACTAAATAGGTTAGCTTTTGACCAAAAAGTCAATTTTGGTCAAAGTAGTCAATTTTTGACCTAATGACCATCCCATTGACCAAATAGATGAATTTTTGACCAAAAAGTCAACTTTGGTCAAAATGATTAATTTCTGACCCAATGATCAAAAAGTCAACTTTGGTCAAAATGGTCAATCATTGCCCTAATAACCAACTCTTTGACCCAATAGGTAAACTTTTGACAAAAATGTCAACTTTGGTCAAAATGGTCAATCCTTGACCCAATGACCAACTCATTGACCCAATAGGTCAATTTTTTACCAAAAAGTATATTTTGGTCGAAATAGTCAATTTTTGAGCTAATGACCACCCGTTCACCCAATAGGTCAACTTTTGACCAAAAAGTGAAAATTGGTCAAAATGGTGAATTTCTGACACAATGACCAACCCATTTACCCAATATGTCAACTTTTGACAAAAAAAGTCGATTTGCTCAAAATGGTCAATTTCTAACCCAATGACCAACCCGTTAACCCAATAGGTCGACATTTGACCAAAAAGTCAACTTTGGTCAAATTGACAATCCTTGACTCAATGACCAACCCATTGACTTAATAGTTCAACTTTTGACCAAAAAGTCAATTTTGGTCAAAATGGTCAATCCTTGACTTAATGACCAACCCATAGACCCAATAAATCAACTTTTGACTAAAAGTCAACTTTGGTCAAAATGGTCAAACCTTGACCCAATGACCAGCCTATTGACCCAATAGATCAATTTTTGACCAAAAAGTCAACTTTGGTCAAAATGGTCAATTTCTGATCCAATGACCAACCCATTGACCCAATGACCAACCCATTGACCCAATTGGTCAACTTTTGACCAAAAAGTCTGTTGGCATCATTTTTTATCACATGTGTGGGATGTCCACTTGAGCGCATCGAGGTCATACTTTATGCAAATATGTCACCCGTAGCTCGAGACATCCATTTGTGCCCTTTCAGTGCGTGTTGAGGGGTACGCAACTGAGGTCCTTCTACTAGACTTTGGCTTTGTCTTACGTGAAGGCCGGTTGGCATTTTGCAGGTCAGATGGCTTCAGTCGGGCCAACATGTGTTACTCGTTGCACCGTGCATGAAATTTAGCTTGAATTGGCCCGATCGTCATTGAAGTTGTCTAGATGACCCCTGATGATGAAACGGATCATGTGAGTGTGTCTGGGACATCAATATTATCTAGGAAGGATGTTTATTTTGCTATGGCTTCGCAGGCAGGGTAAAAATTGTGCAAATTATCCTTTTTAGCCCGATCGTCAAAAAGTCGCCCGAATAACTCTAGATGACAAAGTGGATCACATGATTGTGTCCGGGATGTCAATTTTACCTATGGAGGATGTTCATTTTGATATGACACCACGGGTGGGCTTAAAATATGTGAATTATTCTTTTTTAGCCCAATTGCTCAAAACGTGGCCCAAGTGGCTCTGAACGACTCCGGATGATGAAACGAACTGCGCCAGTGTGTCCGGAACATCGATTTTAACTAAGAGGGACATCCGCTTTGCTGTGAGGATGTGTACAGGCTAACTATTCGCGGAGGATAATTATAATATTATTTTTATTATATAATATATATATATATATATATAATATTATATATTATATATTATCTGATATATAAACCTACGCCTACCCTTTCTCCCAAAGAAAAAAATCACGATTCCTCCCAGCCGCCAAGCCCAGTTCACTAACCCTAGGCGCCAGCCTCCTCGTCGCGTTCGGCGCCGGAGCCCCTCCTAGCCAGCGAAGTTCGACGTCGCCGGCTCCCCTCTGACCTCTGCCGCCTCTCCAGCCACCGGCCAAGCCGAGCTTTCAATATGCTGTCATTGTTATTCTCTTTTTCTTCTCGGCCAAAGCTCGCGCCGCCTCACTCTCGGTCAGCTACACCGCCGGCGTGCTCGCCAGATCGCCTCCCCTTTGTACAGGTGAGCTCGTTCTCCAACCTTCCCGAGCTCCCATTTGGCGTGCCTTAGGACCGAAGGTTGTCGGCCTTATTCTCTCTCGTTGCCGTTGGCTTCACCGTTGGCCTACCGGAGGCCATCTCCTCTTGCTGTAAACTCCATGGATACAGATGAAGTGTGCTTAAATTTTGGTAAAATCCCGCTCTAAATCTCTTGAATGTATAGATATTGATTCACAAAATTTAGCAAAAGTTGATGTATTGTGATTTGCAAGTTGGAATGTTGATTCATAGATGCATACAAGTGGATCTTTGGTGATTTAAAATTATTTGGAAGAAGTGCCAATGTTTCATTGTGATCCCTCCTAGTGTTAGAAAGCAATAGAGATATTGCATCTAGCTTTCTAACATTTCTCTATAAATTTATGCTTGTAAGATAATGCCAAGCAAGACTTCGATCCAACCTCTTCTGAAGGTACATTTTAGTTATATTTTTATATGCTAAAATTATTTATTTTTGGTACTTTGCATACCTCATTGAGTCTTTTCTCTCGATCCATGCATGCTCAATGAGGTACATATTGTGAAATGTGTCGGTACGTGGACTGAAGCATTGCCTGAGTTTTCCAGAAACATGGGCTCTCCTTCAGTATAAACAGAACACGTCTTCAATCGTCATGGTGGTGAGATTTTCTGATCCCTTAGCCGGCCATAGGCTTAGTCCGATCTAGGCACGTAGGTTCGATCGCCCACGTGGGGTGGAGGTGCTGGACAACATGTGTCAACCGGTCGAGCCGCCTATGTGATGGATGGTTGATTTACCTAGAGTGAGTCGTAGGTTAGGAATCCCGTGCATTGGCCAGTCTTATTCGTAGCCGAGTGATCCCCTGTTGTGAGCTTTAGGCCATAGTCTTGCTGGGTCAGAATCCCAATTTCCCACATTTTTGGTGCTCCTAATCTCCCTTGGAGGGATTAATTGAGTTCGATCTTAGAGGACGAGAAAAGCTTTGTAGCTAGTTCGTCCTATAAGATTGTGGGTGTTCATAGAGCGGAAAAAGCTTTGTAGCTAGTCCGCCCTGCGAACGGTGGAGAGTTTTCTCTACCAAAAATTGAAGGCAGAAGCCCTCCACATAGCCATGCCAAAACTGGAGGCGGCGATGCCGTAAATCCAAGAGTGTCACCCTTAAGTTCTTATGTGAGGTCGTTAGGATGAGTTCGACTTGTTATCGAGCGTTGAGGTTGTGTTGCATGTGCATGGTCCACCTTGTTGCCTTCTTTTGCATGTGACCACTAATTACATCATTTTACATGTTTGTTTGCATGTGCATGTTGGTATTCTTGCATATTGCAACATATCATGTGTATGTTTATCTGCATAAGCACTATCACTTGTTCATGTTGCACATTTGCTTGGGCTGCTGCCGCTACAGCATGCCCACCTCTAGGCCGCTGCCACTACGACATGCCCACCTTCGGGTCACTGCCTCCTCGGCATACCCATCCTTTGGGTCGCCACATTTATGGCATGCCTACTCTTTCTGAGTTACCGCCTTCATGGTATACTCACCATCACCACTTTGGTGCATCCTCTTTGCATGTAGCATCCTTGCATTTTGCATGATGTGTGTGCTTGCCCTTTTTGGGCGCCCGTTGTGATTGTTTTGTACTTAAGTTGAGCAGTCACAATGTGAGCTTCTTGCATGACTGTTTGCTTACCTCCCTCGATGGCTTGTCCTACTTGTTAGGAGAGTGACCGTGTGTCAGTCGCAATGCCTTAATGAGCATTGCTTGCTGGGTTGATCCCAATGAGCAATGCGAGTTATGTCATTGGGATCGGCACAAGTATGACTGTGCTAAGGATTCATTGGATCTAACTTGTGTCACCTCTCTTCGTGACACATTTTAGATCCTTCAGATCTTCGGGTCGGGGCCGATATGGCGACCCCTTCAAAGTCATACTATACTCAGACATACCCTGCACTTAGGCACTAGGTTTGTGCACTTTTCGTTAGATGGTGTGCTTGGCTAGGATTGGGTTGCTAGGTAGTCTTTTTGATGCCTTACTATTGTTCTTTGATGCATTGGTTGCCCTAGCTAGGTATCTTTCTTTTTGTATTATTCTTGTGATATGATTGCATGCTGCATATGTATGGTAGTGTGTTAGGGCGCTTTTCTGTAGGGAGTCATGCTTATTTATACACCTACACACAGGTACTACTATGGGGGAGCATGTGATGATTTCTAACACTTTTGCTTGCAGGTGCTATTTAGCTCTCCCATTTATAAAGCATGGCTCATCATACGTTATTTGCATGTGAGCTTTCCCGCTAAAATCTATTTTCATGCAGGATCGAGTCTTTTCTTTTCCTTCATACTTTTAGAGTCTAGGAGAGTCTTGTAGAAGAAATAAGATACGGGCACGGGTTCCAATACGTTTCATGTGAAAACCACGTGGAAGGTACCAGGAGCAGATGCTCGTGCCCCATATCTTAATTCTGCATTTTCATATTGATGTATAGAATTAGGACCGGGCATGTATATGCGGATTCCAGCAGCATTTTTTCCTGGGATATGTTGCCGGTCCAACGACATTCTGGCCTCTTTTATTTTATTATGGACTGCTTTCTTTCTTGCTTTTATTGCAGATTTGCATGCCTGCATGTGTTTTCCTTGTTTCTTTCTGTGACATGGGATTTCACGATACCATTTAGGCACTTTAAGGACCCTAAAATAGTAAACTTTATAAGTTAAAAATCCTAATAAAATATTCAAGATAAATGAATTTGAGGATTAAAATATTCAAGATTTTAAAATATGCACTTTTACTTTCTTGCATGGCATTCGGGCCGGATTTTAAATGGGTTGCATTCATATTTGCATGTCCCGATGAGGAGTCCCCGTGCTTCTCCATCCTGACTAGCCAAGCATACCTTTATAAGTGGTTGTCTATTGCGCCTAGGGTGTTAGAAGGCTCCCCGACCCAGACGGGGTGTAAGTCCTTTTGTTTGGAGTGTTTGCAGCTTTGTAGTTGAACCTCCATTTCTCTTCTCTCCTGCGGCATCCTTGCCACGTTGGAAGGTGTAAGACCCACCTCTTGGAGCTCCAGCTTATAGTCATAGGATAGAGTTTCCTTCATTTGACCTTAGGGCTACCGAGGTCCCCGTGGATAACGCAATTCTTGGGTTGCTGACTAGGGATCTCAGGACATGTTGGGTCGACTACCTTCACATCTAGGTAGACTTAGGGTACTAGTGTATGAGATGACGGGTTTGTGATTCCCCGACTTGGCTACCTCTTCCCCATTAGGGTTACTCCTCACTTCCTTTGACTACCTCTGTTGAGCCACTTTGCTCCTTGACCTAGTTAATATCATTTTGACGGCCCGATGCCGATGAGCTGCTGCCTATTTGGGATAAGGTGATTTGTCCTCTGCCCTTTTGGCCCAGACGTGCTTTGATGTGTTGGGATACCCCCGTCAAGATGTTTTAGGTTATTCCAAGGTTTTGTATTCCGGTGAGCCGCGACCCAATTTGGGATGTGAGAGACTCACTCTCTGCCCAATGGCTTAGCGAGAGCTTTGAAGAATCGCGACTTTGCCACACGAAATAATCTTCCTTTGATTGCCTATACCCTAGGTCTATGATAATATAAAGCAAAACTCCTTTTATCAAGAGTATTCTTGGGTATCCCCCAAGATGTAATTAACAAGTAGGAATACGTTCCTCTAGGAGTGCTCTTGACCCCATAACAGGTACATCCACCTAACTCTCTGGTTATGGGTAGTCTACGTAGATGCTTCTTTCGCGGATATTGGTTCAAGGTGCCTTCGCCCTATTTTGTTTGGGTGGACATGCTTGACTTATCCTTGTGAGGTTTATCGCATGTAGACTCTCCATGTTTTTTTTTTTCTTGTTTGTCATTTTTGTTGTATGTCCCTTCTTATTCGGTTCCTCTCCTCTTCGAATCACTTATTTGATTTGGGAGGGAGATTTATTCGAATAAGGGAAGTATACGACGACTGATAAGCTGACGACTCCTTTTAAAATAAAAAAAGAGAAAAGAACGGCAGAAACAAAGTCAACTTTGGTCAAAATGATCAATCCTTGACCCAATGACCAACCCATTGACCCAATAGGTCAACTTTTGACAAAAAAGTTTATTTTGGTCAAAATAGTCAATTTTTGACCTAATGGCCAATTATTAACCCAATAAGTCAATCTCTAACAAAAAAGTCAACTTTGGTAAAGCGGTCAATCTTTGACCCAATGAACACCCCATTGACCCAATAGGTCAACTTTTTCATAAAAAGTCAACTCTGGTCAAAATGATTAATTTCTAACCCAATGACCACCCCATTGACCCAATCGGTACTAACTTTTGACCAAAATTCAATTTTGGTCAAAATAGTCAATTTTTGTCCTAATGACCAATTATTGACCAAATAAGTCAATCTTTGACCAAAACGTCAACTTTGGTGAAAATGGTTAATCCTTGACCCAATGACTAACCCATTGAACCAATAGGTCAACATTTGACCAAAAAGTCAACTATGGCCAAAATAGTCAAACTTTGACCTAATGACCACATAATGACCCAATATGTCAACTTTTGATTAAAATGTCAACTTTGGTCAAAATCATCCATTTGTGACCCAATGACCAACCCATTGACCCAATAGGTCAACTTTTGACCAAAAGTCAACTTTGGTCAAAATGGTCAATTCTTGACCCAATGACCAACTCATTGATCCAATAAGTCAACTTTTGAACAAAAAGTCAATTTTGGTCAAAATAGTCAATTTTTGGCCTAATGACCAATTATTGACCAATTAAGTTAATCCCTGACCAAAAAGTCAACTTTGATCATAATGGTCAATCTTTGACCCAACGACCAACCCATTGACCCAATAGGTCAACTTTTGACGAAAATGACAACTTTGGTCAAAATGGTAAATCCTTGACACAAAGATATCCCACTGAACCAATAAATCAACTTTTGACCAAAAAGTCAATTTTGGTCAAAATAGTCAATTTTTAGCCTAATGACCAATTATTGACCCAATAGGTCAACTTTTGACCTAAATGTCAACTTTGGTGAAAATGGTCAATCTTTGACCCAATGACCAACCCATTGACCCAATAGGTCAACTTTTGACAAAAAAGTCAACTTTGGCCAAAATGGTCAATCCTTGACCCAATGACTAGCCCATTCACCCAATAGATTAACTTTTGACCAAAAAGTAAATTTTGGTCAAAATTATCAATTTTTTACCTAACAACCTCCTCATTAACTTAAATAGGTCAACTTTTTACCAAAAAGACAACAAAATGGTCAATTTCTGACACAATGACCACCCCATTGACCCTATGGGTCAACTTTTGACCAAAAATTTTATTTTGTTCAAAATAATCAAGTTTTCACATAATAACCAATTATTGACCAATTAATCATTCTCTGACCAAAATGTCAACTTTGGTCAAAATGGTCAATCATCGACCCAATGACCAACTCATCTACCCAAAAGGTCAACTTTTGACTAAAAAGTTAACTTTGGTTAAAATGGTCAATCCTTGACCCAATGAAAAACTCATTGACCCAATAGGTCAACTTTTGACGAAAATGTTAATTTTGGTCAAATAAGTTAATTTTTGACCTAATGGCCAATTATTGACCCAGCAAGCCAATCTCTGACAAAAAAGTCAACTTTGGTCAAAATTGTCAATCCTTAACCCAATGACGAACCCATTGACCTAATAGGTCAACTTATGAACAAAAGTCAACTTTGGTCAAAATGATCAATCCTGGACCCAATGACCAATCCATTGGCCTAATAGGTTAACTTTTGACCAAAAAGTCAATTTCGGTCAAAATAATCAATTTTTTAATTAATGACCAATTATTTACCCAATAAGTCAATCTCTGACCAAAAAGTCAACTTTGGTCAAAATGGTCAATCCTTGACCCAATGACAAATCCATTGACACAATAGGTCAACTTTTCACCAAAAAGTCAATTTTAGTCAACTAGTCATATTTTGACCTAATGACCACCCATTAACCCAAAGGGTTAACTTTTGACCAAAAAGTTAACTTTGGTCAAAATGGTCAATTTTTGACCTAATGACCAACCCATTGACCCAATAGGTCAACTTTGACCAAAAAGTCATCTTTGGTCAAAATGGTCAATTCTTGACCCAATTACCAACTCATTGACCAAATATGTCAACCTTTGACCAAAAAGTCAACTTTGGTCAAATTGGTCAATTTCTGACCCAATGACCACCCCGTTGACCCAATGGGTCAACTTTTGACCAAAAATTCAATTTTAGTCAAAATAGTCAATTTTTGACCTAATGACCAATTATTGACCCAATAAACCAATCTCTCACCAAATAGTCAACTTTGGTCAAAATAGTCAATCCTTGACCCAATGACAAACCCATTGACCCAATAGGTCAATTTTTGACCAAAAAGTAAACTTTGGTCAAAATAACCAACTTTTGACGTAATGACCACCCATTGACCTAATGGGTCAACTTTTGACCAAAATGTCAATTTTGGTCAAAATGGTCAATCCTTGACAAAATGACATACCCATTGACAAAGTTGGTCAACTTTTAACAAAAAAGTATATTTTGGTCAAAATAGTCAATTTTTGATGTAATGAGGTCACCCATTGACCCAATAGCTCAAATTTTGGTCAAAAAGTTAACTTTGGTCAAAATGGTCAATATCTGACCCAATGACCAACCCATTGATCCAATAGGTCAACTTTTAACCAAAAAGTCAACTTTAGCCAAAATGGTCAATCCTTGACCCAATGACAAACCTATTAACCCAATAGTAATCATTTAACCAAAAAGTCAAATTTGGTCAAAATTGTCAATTTTTGTCCTAATGATCACCTCATTGACCTAAATAGGTCAACTTTTAACCAAAAAGCTAAATTTGGTCAAAATGGTCAATTTCTGACACAATGACCACCCCATTGACCCGATGGGGCAACTTTTGACCAAAAATTCAATTTTGGTCAAAATAAACAATTTTTGATCTAATGACCAATTATTGACCCAATAACTCAATCTCTAACTAAAAAGTCAACTTTGGTCAAAATGGTCGATCCTTGACTAATGAACCAACCCATTGACCCAATAGGTCAACTTTTGACCAAAAAATCAACTTTGGCGGAAAGGTCAATCATTTACCCAATGACCAACCCATTAACCCAATAGTTCAACTTTTGACCAAAAAGTCAAATTTGGTCAAAATAGTCAATTTTCACCTAATGGTCAATTATTGACCCAGTAATTCAAACTCTAACAAAAAAGTCAACTTTGGTAAAAATGGTCAATCCTTGACCCAATGACCAACCCATTGACCCAAAAGGTCAACTTTTGACCAAAAAGTCAACTTTGGTCAAAATGGTCAATTTCTGACACAATGACAACCCCATTGACCTAACGGGTCAACTTTTGACCAAAAATTCATTTTTGGTCAAAATAATCAATTTTTGGCCTAATGACCAATTATTGACCCTGTAAGTTAATCTCAAACCAAAAAGTCAACTTTAGTCAAAATGGTCAATCCTTGACCCAATGACCAACCCATTGACCTAATAGGTCAACTTTCAACCAAAAAGTCAATTCTGGTCAAATTAGTCAATTTTTGAATTAATGACCAATTAGTGACCTAATAAGTCAATCTCTGACCAAAAAGTAAACTATGGCCAAAATGGTCAATCCTTGACACAATGACAAACCCATTGACCGAATAGGTTAATTTTTGACTAAAAAGTCAATTTGATCAAAATGTTCAAACCTTGACCCAATGACCAACCCATTTACCCAGTAGGTCACCTTTTGACCAAAATGTCAATTTTGGTCAAAATTGTTAACTTTTAACCTAATGACCACCCATTGAGCCAATAGGTCAACTTTTGACCAAAGACAACTTTGGTCAAAATGAACAATTTCTGACCCAATGACCAACCCATTAACCCAATAAGTCAACTTTTAACCAAAAAGTCTACTTTGGCCAAAATGGTCAATCCTTGACCCAATGACAAACCCATTAACCCAATAGGTCTACTTTTGACCAAAAATAATTTTTTGTCAAAATGGTCAATTTCTGACACAAAGACCACCCCATTGACCCAACGGGTCAACTTTTGTAAAAATTTAATTTTGGTCAAAATAATTAATTTTTGACCTAATGACCAACCCATTGACCCAATAGGCCAACCTTTAACCAAAAAGTCAACTTTGGTTGAAAAGGTCAATCCTTGACCCAATGACCAACAATTAACCCAATAGGTCAACTTTTGACCAAAATGTCAACTTTGGTGAAAATGGTCAATCATTGACCATTTGACAAACCCATAGAACCAATAGGTCAACTTTTGACCAAAATAGTTAATTTTTGGCATAATGACCACTTATTAACCCAACATGTCAAACTCTAACCAAAAAGTCAACTTTGGTCAAAATGATCAATCCTTGACTCAATGACCAACTCATTGACCAAATAGGTCAACTTTTGACCAAAAAGTGAACTTTAGTAAAAATAATCAATCCTTGACACATTGACCAACTCATTTACACAATAGGTCAACTTTTTGACCAAAAATTTAATTTTTATCAATAGAGCCAATTTTTGACTTAATGACCACCCCATTGACCCAATGCGACAAGTTTTGACAAAAAATCAATTTTGGTCAAAATAGTCAATTTTTGACCTAATGATTAATTATTGACCCAATATGTCAATCTCTGACCAAAAGGTTAACTTTAGTCAAAATTGTCAATCCTTGACTGAATGACCAACCCACTGACCCAATAGGTCAACTTTTGACCAAAAAATCAACTATGGTCAAAATGGTCATTCTTTGACCCAATAGGTCAACATATGACTAAAAAGTCAATTTTGGTCAAAAAAGTCAATTTTTGACATAACGACCAACTCATTGACCCAATAGGTCAACTTTTGACTAAAAAGTCAATTTTGGTTAAAATAGTCAATTTTTGACCTAATGATCACTCAATTGATGTAATTGGTCAACTTTTGACCAAAAAAGTCAATTTTGGTCATAATAGTCAATTTTTGACCTAATGACAAATTATTGACCCAATAAGTCAATCTTTAACCAAAAAGTCAACTTTGTTCAAAATGGTCAATCCTTGACTCAATGACCAACCCATTGACCCAATAGGTTAACTTTTTTCCAAAAAGTCAACTTTAGTCAGAATGGTTAATCCTTGACCAAAGGACCAACTCATTGATCCAAGATCAAAAAGTTAATTTAGGTAAAAATTATCAATTTTTGACCTTATGACCACCCCATTGACCCAATAGATCAACTTTTGACCAAAAAGTTAACTCTGGTCAATTTTTGACCTAATGACCACCCTATTGACCCAATGTGTTAACTTTTGACAAAAAATTCAATTTTGGTCAAAATAGCCAATTTTTGACATAATGACCAATTATTGACCAAATAAATCAATCTCTGACCAAAAAGTCAACTTTGGTCAAAATGCTCTATCCTTGACCCAATGACTAACCCATTAACCCAATAGGTCAACTTTTAACCTAAATGTCAACTTTGGTCAAAATAGTAAATTTTTAACCTAATGACCATCCATTGACCCAATAGGTCAACTTTGGACTAAAAAAACAAATTTGGTCAAAATGGTCAATTTGAGACTCAATGACCAACTCATTGATCCAATAGGTCAACTTTTGAACAAAAAGTGAATTTTGGACAAAATAATTAATTTTTGACCTAATGATCAATTATTGACCCAATAATTCAATCTCTAACCAAAAAGTCAACATGGTCAAATGGTTAATCCTTGACCCAATGACCAACCCATTAACCTAATACGTCATCTTTTGACCAAAAAGACAACTTTAGAAAAAATGGTAAATCCTTGACATAATAGACAAACTTTTGACCAAAAAATCAATTTTGATCAAAATATTAAATTTTTGACCTAATGACTAATTATTGACCCAAGAGGTAAACTTTTGACCAAAATGTCAACTTAGGTGAAAATGGTTAACCCTTGACCCAATGACCAACCCATTAACCCCGTAGGTCAACTTTTGACAGAAAGTCAACTTTAGACAAAATGGTCAATCCTTGACCTAATGACCAACACATTAACCAAATAGGTTAATTTTTTACCAAAAAGTTAATTTTGGTCAAAATTATCAATTTTTGACCTAATGAAGACCTCATTTAACTAAATCGGTCAACTTTTGACAACTTTGGTCAAAATGGTCAATTTCTGACACAATGACCACCCCATTGACCCAATTAATTAACATTTGACCAAAAAATCAATTTTGGTCAAAATAATCAATTTTGACCTAATGACTAATTATTGACCCAATAAGTCAATCTCTGGCCAAAATGTCAACTTTAATTAAAATGATTAATCGTTGACCCAATGACCAACCCATTGACCCAATTGGTCAACTTTTGACCAAAGAGTCAACTTTGGTCAAAATGGTCAATCCTTGACCCAATGACCAACTGATTGACCCAATAGGTCATTTTTAGACCAAAAAGTCAATTTTGCTCAAAGTAGTCAATTTTTAATCTAATGACCAATTTTTAACCCAGTAAGCCAATCTCTAACTAAAAAGTCAACTTTGGTTAAAATGTTAATCCTTGTCACAATGACCAACCCATTGACCCAAAAATCAACTTTTGACCAAAAAGTCAACTTTGGTAAAAAAGATCAATCCTTGACCCAATTACCAACCCATTGGCAAATTTTGGTCAAAATAGTCAATTTTTGAATTAATGACCAATTAATGACCTAGTAAGGCAATCTCTGACCAAAAAGTCAACTTTGGTCAAAATGGTCAATTTTTGACCTAATGACCAATTATTGACCTAATAAGTCAATCTATGACCAAAAAGTTAACTTTAGTCAAAATGGTCAAACTTTGACCCAATGACAAACCCATTGGCCCAATAGATCAACTTTTAACCAAAAAGTCAATTTTGGTCAAAATAGTTAATTTTGTCTGAATGCCCACCCATTGACCCAATACATGAACTTTTGACCAAAAAATAAACTTTGGTCAAAATGGTCAAACCTAGACCCAATGACCAACCCATTGTCCAATAGGTCAACTTTTGACCAAAAATTCAAATTTTATCGAAATGGTCAATTTTTGACCCAATGACCAGCCCATTAACCCAATAAGTCAACTTTTGGTCAAAAAGTCATCTTTTGTCGAAATACTCAATTCTTGACCCAATTACCAACAAATTGACCAAATAGGTCAACATTTGACCAAAAAGTCTAGTTTGGTCAAAATAGTCAATTTATGACCCAATGACCACAACGTTAACCCAATGGGTCAACTTTTGACCAAAAATTCAATTCTAGTTAAAATAGTCAATTTTTGACCTAATGAGCAATTATTGATCAAACAAATCAATCTCCGACCAAAAAGTCAACTTTGGTCAAAATGGTGAATCCTTAACCCAATGAACAACCCATTGACCCAATAGGTCAATTTTTGACCAAAAAGTTAACAAAGGTCAAGATGGTCAAACCTTGACCTGATGACCAACCCATTGACCCAATAGGTCAACTTTTGACCAAAAAGTCAATTTTGGTCAACGTTGTCAATTTTTCACGTAATGACCACCTCATTGACCTAAATAGGTCAACTTTTCAACAAAAACATAACATTGGTCAAAATGGTCAATTTCTGACACAATGAACACCCCATTGACTCAATGGGTCAACTTTTGACCAAAAAGTTAATTTTGGTCAAAATAATCAATTTTTGACCTAATGACCAATTATTGACCCAATAAGTCAACCTCTGACAAAAAAGCTAACTTTGGTCAAAATGGCAATCCTTGACCTAATGACCAACCCATTGGCCCAATAGGTCAACTTTTGACCAAAAAGTCAACTTTGGTCGAAATGGTTAATCCTTGACCCAATGACCAACTCACTGACCCAATTGGTCAAAGTTTGCCTAAAAAGTCAATTTTCGTCAAAATAGCCATTTTTAAACCTAATGACCATTTATTGACCAAGTAAGCCAATCTCTGACCAGAAAGTCAACTTTGGTCAAAATTGTCAATCCTTAACCCAATGACCAACCCATTGACCCAAAAGGTCAACTTTTGACAAAAAGTCAACTTTGGTCAAAAAGATAAATCATTGACCCTATGATCAACCCATTGGCCTAATTGATCAACTTTTGAACAAAAAGTCAATTTTGGTAAAAATTATCAATTTATTAACTAATGACCAATTATTTACCCAATAAACCAATCTCTGACCCAAAAGTTAACTTTGGTCAAAAAGGTCAATAATTGACCCAATGACAAACCCATTGACCCAAAAGGTCAACTTTTGACCAGAAAGTCAATTCTAGTCAAAATTGTCAATTTTTGACCAAATGACCACCCATTGACATAAATGGTCAACTTTTGACCAAAAAGTGAACTTTGGTCAAAATGGTCAATTTTTGACCCAATGACCAAACTATTGACCTAACAGGTTAACTTTTGACCAAAAAATCATCTTTGGTCAAAATGGTCACTTCTTGACCCAATTATCAACTCATTGACCAAATTGGTCAAGTTTTGACCAAAAAGTCAACTTTGGTTAAAATGGTCAATTTTTAACCTAATGACCACCTCGTTGACCCAATGGGTCAACTTTTGACCAAAAATTCAATTTTGGTCAAAATAGTAAATTTTTGACCTAATGACCAATTATTGACCCAATAAGTCAATCTGTGACCAATTAGTTAACTTTGGTCAGAATGGTTAATCCTTGACCCAATGATAAACCCATTAACCTAACAGGTCAACTTTTGACCAAAAAGTAAATTTTGGTCAAAATAGTCAATTTTTGACATCATGACCACCCATTGACCCAATATGTCAACTTTTGACCAAAAGTCAACTTTGGTGAAAATGGTTAATTTTTGTCCTAATGATAAACCCATTGACCCAATTTGTCAACGTTTAACCAAAAAGTTAACTTTAGTCGAAATGGTCAATTCTTGACCCAATTACCAACTCATTGACCAAATATGTCAATTTTTGACCAAAAAGTCAACTTTTGTCAAAAAGGTCAATTTCTGACCCAATGATCACCGCGTTGACCCAATGGGTCAACTTTTGACTAAAAATTCATTTTTGGTCAAAATAGTCAATTTTTGACCTAATGACTAATTATTGACCCAATAAGTCAATCTCTGACCAAAAAGTCAACTTTGGTCAACATGGTCAAACCTTCATCCAATACCAATCCATTGACCCAATAGGTCAACCTTTGACCAAAAGTCAATTTTGGTCAAAATAGTCAATTTTTGATCTAATGACCACCCCATTGACCCAAAGGGTCAATTTTTTACCAAAATGTCAATTTTTGTCAAAATGGTCAATCCCTGACACAATGACATATCCATTGACACAATTGGTCAATATTTGAGAAAAAAGTTAATTTTAGTCAAATAGTCAATTTTTGACATAATGATCACCCATTGACCCAATAGGTCAACTTTTGACTTAAAGTAAACTTTGGTCAAATTGTAACTCAATCACCAAACCATTGACCCAATAAGTCAACTTTTGACCAAAAAGTTAACTTTGGTCAAAATTGTGAATTCTGCACCCATTGACCAACTCATTGATCCAATACGTAAACTTCTGAACAAAAAGTTAACTTTGGTCAAAATAATCAATATTTGACCTAATGATCAATTATTGACCCAATAATTCAATCTCTGACCAAAAAGTCAACTTTGGTCATAATGGTCAATCTTTGACCCAACGACCAACCCATGGACCCAATAGGTCAACTTTTGACCAAAAGTCAACTTTGGATAAAATGGTAAATCCTTGACCCAGTGACACCCCACTGACCCAATAGATCAATTTTGATCAAAATAGACATTTTTTAAATTAATGACCAATTATTGACCTAATAAGTCAATCTCTGACCAAAAAGTCAACTTTGGTCAAAATGGTCAATCCATGACCCAATGACCAACCTATTAACCCAATAAGTTAACTTTTGACTAAAAAGTCAACTTTGATCAAAATAGTCAGTTTTTGACATAATGACAACCCCATTGACCCAACGGGTCAACTTTTGACTAAAAATTCAACTTTGGTCAATATAATCAATTTTTGACCTAATGACCACCCATTGACCCAAAAGGTCAACTTTTGACCACCAAGTCAAGTTTGGTTAAAATGGTCAATTTCTGACCCAAAGACCAACTCATTGACCCAAATAAGTCAACTTTTGACCAAAAAGTCATCTTTGGTCAAAATGATCAATTCTTGACCCAATTACCAACTCAATGACCAAATAGGACAATTTTTTACCAAAAAGTCAATTTTGGTCAAAATAGTCAATTTTTGATCTAATGACCACCCCATTGACCCAATGGTTCAACTTTTGACCAAAATGTCAATTTTGGTCAAAATGGCCAATCCTTGACACAATGACATACCCATTGACACAATTGGTCAACTTTTGACAAAAAAGTAAACTTTGGTCAAAATAATCAATTTTTGACCAAATGACCACCCATTGACCCAATAGGTCAACTTTTGATAAAAAAAGTCAACTTTGGTCAAAATGGTCAATTTCTGATCCAATGACCAAACCATTGACCAAATAGGTCAACTTTCGACCAAAAAGTCAACTTTGGTCAAAATGGTGAATTTTGGACCCATTGACCAACTCATTGATCCAATACGTTAACTTTTGACCAAAAACTCAATTTTGGTTAAAATAGTCAATATTTAACCTAATGATCAATTATTGACCCAATTATTCAATCTCTGACCAAAAAGTCAACCTTGGTCATAATGGTCAATCCTTAACCCAACGACTAACCCATTGACCCAATATGTCAACTTTTTGACCACAAGTAAACTTTAGACAAAATGGTAAATCATTGACCCAATGACATCCCACTAACCCAATAGATCAACTTTTGACCAAAAAGTTAATTTTGTTCAAAATAGTCAATTTTTGACCTAATGACCAATTATTGACCCAATAGGTGAACTATTGACCTAAATGTCAACTTTGGTGAAAATGGTCAATCCTTGACCCAATGACCAACCCATTGACCCAATAGGTCAACTTTTGACCAAAAAGTCAACTTTGGCCAAAATGGTCAATTCTTGACCCAATGACCAATCCATTGACCCAATAGGTCAACTTTTGACCAAAAAGTCAATTTTGGTAAAATTTTCAATTTTTGACTGAATGACCACCTCATTTACTAAAATAGGTCAACTTTTGAAAACTTTAGACAAAATGATCAATTTCTGACATAATGAACGCCCCATTGATCCAATCGGTCAACTTTTGACCAAAAATTTAATTTTGGTCAAAATAATAAATTTTTGACCTATTGACCAATCCATTGGCCTTATTGGTCAGCTTTTGACTAAAAAGTCAATTTTGTTCAAAATAGTCAATATTTGAATTGATGCCTAATTATTGACCTAATAAGTCAATCTCTGACCAAAAAGTCAACTTTGGTCAAAATAGTCAATTTTTGAATTAATGACCAATTATTAACCAAATAAGTTAATCTCTGACAAAAAAGTCAACTTTGGTCAAAATGGTCAATCCTTGACCCAATGACCAACCTATTGAACCAATAGGTTAACTTTTGACCAAAAAGTTAACTTTGGTTAAAATGGTCAGTTTCTGACACAATGACAACCCCATTGACACAACAGGTCAACTTTTGACCAAAAATTCAACTTTAGTCAAAATAATCAATTTTTGACCTAATGACCCCCCATTGACCCAAAAGGTCAACTTTTGACCAGAAAGTCAAGTTTGGTTAAAATGGTCAATTTTTAACCCAATACCAACCCATTGACCAAAAAGTCATCTTTGGTCAAAATGGTCAACTCTTGACCCAATTACCAACTCATTGACCAAATAGGTTAACTTTTGACAAAAAAAGTCAACTTTAGTTAAAATGGTCAATTTCCGACCTGATGACCACCCCATTAATCCAAAGGGTCAACTTTTGACCAAGAATTCAATTTTGGTCAAAATAGTCAATTTTTGACCTAATAACCAATTATTGACGCAATAAGTTAATCTCGGACAAAAAAGTTAACTTTGGTAAAAATGGTCAATCCTATACCCAATGCTAAACCCATTTACCCAATAGATCATCTTTTGACAAAAAAGTCAATTTTGGTCAACATTATCAATTTTTGACCTAATAACCACCCATTGACCCAAAAAGTCAACTTTTAACCAAAAAGTCAACTTTTAACCAAAAAGTCAACTTTTAACCAAAAAGTCAACTTTGGTTAAAATGGTCAATTTTTGACCCAATGACCAACCCATTGACCCAAATAGGTCAACTTTTGACCAGAAAGTCATCTTTGGTGAACAATGTCTATTCTTGACCCAATTTACAACTCAATGACCAAATAAGACAACTTTTGACCAAAAAGTCAATATTGGTCAAAATGGTCAATTTCAGACCCAATGACCACCCTGTTGACCCAATGGGTTAACTTTTGACCAAAAATTAAATTTTGGTAAAAATAGTCAATTTTTGACTTAATGACCAATTATTGCCCAATAAGTCAATCTCTGACCAAAAAGTTAACTTTGGTCAAAATGGTTAATCCTTTACACAAGGACAAACCCATTGACCCAATAGGTCAACATTTGACTAAAAAGTCAATTTTGGTCAAAATAGTCAATTTTTGACCTATTGACCAATCATTGACCAAATAGGTCAACTTTTGACTAAAAAGTCAACTTTTCTCTAAATGATCAATTTTTGACCCAATGACCAACCCATTGATCTAATAGGTCAACTTTTGACCAAAAAGCTATCTTTGGACAAAATTGTCAATTCTTGACCCAATTACCAACAAATTGACCACATAGGTCAACTTTTGACCAAAAAGTCAACTTTGGTCAAAATGGTCAATTTCTGACCCAATGACCACCCCGATGACCCAATGGGTCAACTTTTGACCAAAAATTCAATTTTAGTCAAAATAGTCAATTTTTATCCTAATGACCAATTATTGATCAGACAAGTTAATCTCCAACCAAAAAGTCAATTTTGGTCAAAATGGTCAATCCTTAACCCAATGACCAACCCATTGACCCAATAGGTCAACTTTTGACAAAATAGTCAACATTGGTCAAGAAGGTCAAACCTTAACTCCTTGACCCAATGACCAAACCATTGACCCAATAGGTCAACTTTTGACCAAAAAGTCAACTTTGGTCAAAATTGTCAATATTTTGACCTAATGACCACCTGTTGACCCAATAGGCCAACTTTGACTAAAAAGTCAATTTTGGTCCAATTGGTCCATTTGTGACCCAATGACCAACCCATTGACCCAATAGTTCAACTTTTGACCAAAAAGTTAACTTTGGTCAAAATGGTCAATTCTTGACCGAATGACCAACTCATTGATCCAATAGGTCAACTTTTGAACAAAAAGTCTACTTTGGTCAAAATAATCAATTTTTGATCTAATATCCAATTATTGACATAATAAGTCAATCTCTGACTAAAAAGTCAATTTTGGTCATAATGGTCAATCCTTGACCCAAAGATTAACCCCATTGACCCAATAGGTCAACTTTTGACCAAAAAGTCAACTTTGGTCAAAATGGTAAATCCTTGACCTAATGACATCCCACTGACCCAATAGGTCAACTTTTGACCAAAATGTCAACTTTGGTGAAAAAGGTCAATCCATGACCCAATGACTAACCTATTGACCCAATAGGTCAACTTTTGACCAAAAAGTCAACTTTGGCAAAAATTGTCATTCTTTCACCCATTGTCCAACCCATTGACCCAATAGGTCTACTTTTGAACTAAAAGTCAATTTTGGTCAAAATTATTAATTTTTGACCTAATAACCACCTCATTGGTCTAAATAGGTCAACTTTTCACCAAAAACACAACTTTGGAAAAAATGGTCAATTTTTGACACAATGACCACCCCATTGACCTAATGGGTCAACTTTTGACCGAAAAGTTAATTTTCGTCAAAATAATCAATTTTTGACCTAATGCCAATTATTGACCCAATAAGTCAATCTTAGACAAAAAAGCCAACTTTGGTTAAAGTGGTCAATCATTGACTCAGTGACCAACCCATTGGCCCAATATGTCAACTTTTAACCAAAAAGTCAACTTTAGTCAAAATGGTCAATCCTTGAATCAATGAAATACCCATTGACCTAATAGGTCAACATTTGACCAAAAAGTCAATTTTGGTCAAAATAATCAATTTTAAACCTAATGACCAATTAATGACCAAGTAAGCCAATCTCTGACCAAAAAGTCAAGTTTGTTCAAAATGGTCAATCCTTAACCCAATGACCAACCCATTAACCCAATAGGACAACTTTTGAACAAAGAGTCAACTTTAGTCAAAATGATCAATCTTTGACCCAATGACTAACCCATTGGCCTAATTGGACAACTTTTGAGTGAAAAGTCAATTTTGGTCAAAATAGTCAATTTTTTAATTACTAACCAATTATTTACCCAATAAGTCAATCTTCAACCAAAAAGACAACTTTGGTCAAAATGGTGAATCCTTGATACAAAGACATACCCACTGACCCAATAGGTCAACTTTTGACCAAAAAGTCAATTTTGGTTAAAATAGTCAATTTTTGACCTAATGACCACCCTCTGACCCAAATGGTCAACTTTTGACCAAAAAGTCATCTTTGGTCAAAATGTTCAATTCTTGACCCAATTACCAACTCATTGACCAAATAGGTCAACTTTTGACCAAAAAGTCAAATTTGCTCAAAATGGTCAATTTCTGACCCATGACCTCCCTGTTGACCCAATGGGTCAACTTTGACCAAAAATTTAATTTTGGTCAAAGTAGTAAATTTTTGTCCTAATGACCAATTATTGACCCAATAAGTCAATCTCTGACCAAATATTCAACTTTGGTCAAAATGGTCAATCCTTGACCCAGTGATAAACCCATTGACCCAATAGGTCAACGTTGACCAAAAAGAAAATTTTGGTCAAAAAAGCTAATTTTAGACATCATGACCACCCATTGACCCAATATGTCAACTTTTGACCAAAAAATCAACTTTCGTGAAAATTGTCAATTTTTGACCCTTTGACCAACCCATTGACCCAATAGGTCAACATTTTACCATAAAGTTATCTTTGGTCGAAATGGTCAATTCTTGACCCAATTACCAACTCATTGACCAAATAAAGTCAACTTTTGACCAAAAAGTCAATTTTGGTCAAAAAGGTCAATTTCTGACCCAATAACTACCCCGTTGACCCATTGGGTCAACTTTTGACTAAAAATTCAATTTTGGTCAAAATAGTAAATGTTTAACCTAATGACCAATTATTGACCCAATAAGTCAATCTCTGACAAAAAAGTCAACTTTTATCAAAATGGTCAAACCTTGACCCAATGATTAACCCATTGACCCAATAGGTCAACTTTTGACCAAAAAGTTATTTTTAGTCAAAATAGTCAATTTTTGATCTAATGACCACCCCATTGACCCAATGGGTCAACTTTTGACCAAAATGTCAATTTTTGTCAAAATGGTCAATCCTTGACACAATTTGTTAACTTTTGACAAAAAAGTAAATTTTGGTTAAAATAGTCATTTTTTCACCTAATGACCACCCATTGACCCAATAGGTGAACTTTTGACTAAAAAGTCAACTTTGGTCAAAATGGTCAATTTGTGACCCAATGACCAAACCATTGACCCAATAGGTAAACTTTTGACCAAAAAGTCACTTTGGTCAAAATGGTGAATTCTTGACCCATTGACCAACTCATTGATCCAATACTTCAACTTTTGAACAAAAAGTCAAATTTGGTCAAAATTGTCAATATTTGATCAAATGATCAATTATAGACCCAATTATTCAATCTATGACCAAAATTCAACTTTGGTCATAATGGTCAATCCTTGAACCAACGACCAACTCATTGACCCAATAGGTCAACTTTTGACAGAAAGTCAACTTTGGACAAAATGGTAAATCCTTGACCCAATGACATCTCACTTACCTAATAGATGAACTTTTGACATAAAAGTCTATTTTGGTCAAAATAATTAATTTTTGACCTAATGACCAATTATTGACCCAATAGGTCAACTTTTGACCTAAATGTCAACTTTCGTGAAAATGATCAATCTTGACCAAATGACCAACCCATTGACCCAATAGGTCAAATTTTGACTAAAAAGTCAGGTTTGGCCAAAATGGTCAATTCTTGACCCAATGACCAATCTATTGACCCAATAGGTCATTTGTTGACCAAAAAGTCAATTTTGGTCAAAATTTCAATTTTGACCTATTGACCACCTCATTTACCTAAATTTGTGAACTTTTGACAACTTTGGTCATAATGGTCAATTTCTTACAACATGAACACCCCATCGACCCAAAGGATCAACTTTTGACAAAAAAATTAATTTTGGTCAAAATAATCAATTTTTGACTTAATGACCAATCCATTGGCCTAATAGGTCAGCTTTTGACTAAAAAGTTCATTTTGGCCAAAATAGTTAATTTTTCAATTACTGACCAATTATTGACCTAATAAATCAATCTCTGACCAAAAAGTCAACTTTGGTCAAAATAGTCAATTTTTGAATTAATGATTAATTATTGACCTAATAAGTCAATCTCTGACCAAAAAGTCAACTTTAGTCAAAATGGTTAATCCTTGACCCAATGACCAACCTATTGACCCAATGGGTTAAATTTTGACCAAAAGGTCAACTTTGGTCCAGTTTCTGACACAATAACAACCCCATTGACAAGAAAGTCAAGTATGGTTAAAATGGTTAATTTTTGACCCAATGACCAACCCAATGACCCAATAGGTCATCTTTTGACCAAAAAGTCATCTTTGGTCAAACTGGTCAATTCTTGACCCAATTACCAACTCATTGACCAAAGAAGTCAACTTCTGACCAAAAAGTCAACTTTGTTCGAAATGGTCAATTTCTGACCGAATGACCACCCCGTTGATCCAATGGGTCAACTTTTGACCAAAAATTCAATTTTGGTCAAAATTATCAAATTTTGATCTAATGACCAATTATTGATTCAATAAGTTAATCTGAGACAAAAAAGTTAACTTTGGTAAAAATGGTCAATCCTTGACCCAATGCTAATCCCATTTAACCAATAGGTCAACTTTTGACAAAAAAGTCAATTTTGGTCAAAATAGTCAATTTTAGACCTAATGACCACCCATTAACCCAAAAGGTTATCTTTTGTCCAAAAAGTCAACTATGGTTAAAATGGTCAATTTTTGACCTAATGACCAACCCATTGACCCAATAGGTCAACTTTTGACCAAAAAGTCATCTTTGGTCAAAATGGTCAAATCTTGACCCAATTACTAACTCAATGACCAAATAGGACAACTTTTGACCAAAAAGTCAACTTTGGTCAAAATGGTCAATTTCTGACCCAATGACCAGCCCGTTGACCCAATGGGTCAACTTTTGACCAAAAATTCAATTTTGGTCAACATAGTCAATTTTTGACCAAATGACCAGTTATTGACCCAATAAGTCAATCTCTGACCAAAAAGTAAACTTTGCTCAAAATGGTCAATCATTGACCCTATAACAAACCCATTGTCCCAATAGGTCAACATTCGACCAAAAGTCAATTTTGGTCAAAACAGTCAATTGTTGACTTAATGACCACTCATTGACCCAAAAAAGTCAACTTTTGACAAAAAGTCAACTTTGGTCTAAATGATCAATTTTTGACCCAATAACCAACCCATTAATCCAATAGGTCAACTTTTCACCAAAAAGTTATCTTTGGTAAAAATGATTAATTCTTGACCCAATTACCAACAAATTGACCAAATCGGTCAAGTTTTGACCAACAAGTCAACTTTTGTCAAAATGGTCAATTTCTGACCCAATGACCACCTCGTTGACCCAATTGGTCAACTTTTGACTAAAAATTCAATTTTGGTTAAAATAGTTAATTTTTGACCCATTGACCAATTATTAACCAAATAAGTCAATCTCTGACCAAAAAGTCAACTTTGGTCAAAATGGTCAATCCTTGACATAATGACTAACCCATTGACCCAATAGCTCAACTTTTGACCAAAAGTTAACTTTGGTCAAAATTGTCAATTTTTGACATAATGACCACCCGTTGACCCCATAGGCCAACTTTTGACTAAAAGGTAAACTTTGGTCCAATTGGTCCATTTGTGACCCATTGACAAACCCATTGACCCAATAGGTCAACTTTTGATCAAAAAGTCAACTTTGATCAAAATGGTTAATTCTTGACCCAATGATTAGCTCATTGATCCAATAGGTCAAATTTTGAACAAAAAGTCAACTTTGGTCAAAATAGTTAATTTTTTAATTACAAGTCAATTATTTACTCAATAAGTCAATCTTCAACCAAAAAGACAACCTTGGTCAAAATGGTTAATGCTTGACCCAATAGGTCATGTTTTGGCTAAAAAGTCAACTTTGGTCTAAATGATCAATTTTTGACCCAATGACCAACCCATTGATTCAATAGGTCAACTTTTGACCAAAAAGTTATCTTTCGTCAAAATGGTCAATTCTTGACCCAATTACCAATAAATTGAGCAAATAGGTCAACTTTTGACCAAAAAGTAAACTTTGGTCAAAATGGTCAATCTTTGACCCAATGACCAACCCATTGGCCCAATAGGTTAACTTTTGACCAAAAAGTCAACTTTGGTCAAAATGGTCAATCCTTGACTCAATGACCAACGCATTTACCTAATAGGTCAACTTTTGACCAAAAAGTCAATTTTGGTCAAAATCATCAATTTTAAACCTAATGACCAATTATTGACCCAGTAAGTCAATCTATGACCAAAAATTCAAGTTTGGTTAAAATGGTCAATCCTTAACCCAATGTCTAACCCATTGACCCAATAGGTCAACTTTTGACCAAAAATTCAACTTTGGTCAAAATGATCAATCCTTGACCCAATGACCAACCCATTGGCCTAATTGGTCAACTTTTGACCAAAAAGTCAATTTTGGTCAAAATAGTCAATTTTTTAATTAATGACCAATTATTTACCCAATAAGTCAATCTTCAACCAAAAAGACAACTTTGGTCAAAATGCTTGACCCAAAGACAAAACCATTAACCCAATAGGTCATCTTTTGACCAAAAAGTCAATTTTGGTATAAATAGTCAATTTTTTACCTAATGACCACCCTCTAACCCAAAAGGTCAACTTTTGACCAAAAAGTCAGCTTTGGTCAAAATGGTGAATTTTGACCCAATGTCCAACCCATTGACCCAATAGGTCAACTTTTGTCAAAAAAGTCATCTTTGGTCAAAATGTTAAATTCTTGACCAAATTACCAACTCATTGACCAAATTAGTCAACTTTTGACCAAAAAGTCAACTTTGGTCAAAATGGTCAATTTCTGACCCTATGACCACCCTGTTGACCCAATTGGTCAACTTTTAACCAAAAATTCAATTTCGGTCAAAGCAGTAAATTTTTATCCTAATGACCAACTATTGACCCAATAAGTCAATCTCTGACCAAACAGTCAACTTTGGTCAACATGGTCAATCCTTGACCCAATGACAAACCTATTGACTCAATAGGACAACTTTTGACCAAAAAGTTATCTTTGGTCGAAATGGTCAATTCTTGACCCAATTACCCACTCATTGACCAAATAGGTCAACTTCTGACCAAAAAGTTAACTTTGGTCAAAATTGTCAATTTCTGACCCAATGACCACCCCGTTGACCAAATGGGTCAACTTTTGACTAAAAAATCAATTTTGGTCAAAATAGTAAATTTTTGACCTAATGACCAATTATTGACCCAATAAGTCAATCTCAGACAAAAAAGTTAACTTTGGTAAAAATGGTAAATCCTTTACCCAATGCTAAGCCCATTTACCCAATAGGTCAACTTTTGACAAAAAAGTCAATTTTGGTTAAAATAGTTAATTTTTGACCTAATGACCAATTATTCAACCAATAAGTCAATCTCTGACCAAAATGTCAAATTTGGTCAAAATAATTAATTTTTGACCTAATGACCACCCATTGACCCAAAAGGTCAACTTTTGACCAAAAATTCAAGTTTCCTTAAAATGGTCAATTTTTGACCTAATGACCAACCCATTGACCCAATAAGTCAACTTTTGTCGAAAAAGTTATCTTTGGTCAAAATGGCCAATTCTTGATCCAATTACCAACTCATTGACCAAATATGTCAAATTTTAACCAAAAAGTCAACTTTGGTCAAAATCGTCAATTTCTGACCCAATGACCAGCCCATTGACCTAATGGGTCAACTTTTGACTATAAATTTAATTTTGGTCAAAATTGTCAATTTTTAACCTAATGACCAATTATTGACACAATAACTCAATCTCCGACCAAAAAGTCAACTTGGGTCAAAATGGTCAAACCATGACCCAATGACCAACCCATTGACCCAATAGGTCAACTTTTGACCAAAAAGTCAATTTTGGTCAAAATAGTCAATTTTTGATCTAATGACCACCCCATTGACCCAATGGGTCAACTTTTGACCAAAATGCCAATTTTGTTCAAAATGGTCAATCCTTGACACAATGACATACCCATTGATACAATTGGTTAACCTTTGACAAAAAAGTAAATTTTTGTCAAAATTGTTAATTTTTGACCTAATGACCACCCATTGACCCAATAGGTTAGCTTTTGACTACAAAGTCAACTTTGGTCAAAATGGTCAATTTGTGACCCAATGACAAAACCATTGACCCAATAGGTCAACTTTTGATCAAAAAGTTAACTTTGGTGAAAATTGTGAATTCTTGACCCATTATCCAACTCATTGATCCAATACTTCAACTTTTGAACAAAAAGTTAATTTTGGTCAAAATAATCAATATTTGATTAAATGATCAATTATTGACCCAATAATTCAATCTCTGACAAAAAAGTCAACTTTGGTCATAATGGTCAATCCTTGACCCAACGACCAACCCATTGACCCAATAGGTCAACTTTTGACCAAAAAGTCAACTTTGGACAAAATGGTAAATCCTTGACCCAATGACATCCCACTGACCCAATAGATCAACTTTTAACCAAAATGTCAATTTTGGTTAGCATAGTTAATTTTTGACCTAATGACTAATTATTGACCCAATAGGTCAACTTTTGACCTAAATGTCAACTTTCATGAAAATGGTCAATCCTTGACCCAATGACCAACCCATTGACCCAATAGTTCAACTTTTGACCAAAAAGTCAACTTTGGCCAAAATGGTCAATTCTTGACCCAATGACTAACCCATTGATCCAATAGGTCAACTTTAGACCAAAAAGACAATTTTGGTCAAAATTTTCAAATTTTAACATAATGACCGCCTCATTTACCTAAATAGGTCAACTTTTGACAACTTTGGTTAGAATGGTCAATTTTTGACACAATGAACACCCATTGACCCAATGGATCAACTTTTGACCAAAAAATTAATTTTGGTCAAAATAATCATTTTTTGACCTAATGACCAATCCATTGGCCTAATAGGTCAGTTTTGACTAAAAAGTTAATTTTGGTCAAAATAGTCAATTTTTCAATTAATGACCTTTTATTGACCTAATAAGTCAATCTCTGACCAAAAAGTCAACTTTGGTCAAAATAGTCAATTTTTGAATTAATGACCAATTATTGACCTAATAAGTCAATCTCTGACCAAAAAGTCAACTTTGGTCAAAATGGTCAATACTTGACCCAATGAACAACTTATTGACCCAATAGGTTAACTTTTGACCAAAAAGTTAACCTTGGTCAAAATGGTCAGTTTCTGACATAATGATAACCTCATTGACCTAATGGGTCAACTTTTGACCAAAAATTTAACTTTGGTCAAAATAAACAATTTTTGACCTAATAACTGCCCATTGACCCAAAAGGTCAACTTTTGATAAGAAAGTCAAGTTTGATTAAAATGGTCAATTTTTGACCCAATGACCAACCCAATGACCTAATAGGTCAACTTTAAACCAAAAAGTCATCTTTGGTCAAACTGGTCAATTCTTGACCCAATTACCAACTTATTGACCAAATAGGTCAACATTTGACCAAAAAGTCAACTTTGGTCAAAATGGTCAATTTTCGACCGAATGACCACCCCGTAGATTCTATGAGTTAACTTTTGACCAAAAATTCAATTTTGGTCAAAATTGTGAATTTTTGACCTAATGACCAATTATTGACTCAATAAGTCAATCTCGGACAAAAAATTTAACTTTGGTGAAAATGGTTAATCCTTGACCCAATGCTAAACCCATTTACCCAATAAGTCAACTTTTGACAAAAAAGTCAATTTTGGTCAAAATTGTCAATTTTTAACCTAATGACCACCCATTGACCCAAAAGGTAAACTTTTGACCAAAAATTCAATAATGGTTAAAATGGTCAATTTTTGACCCAATGACCAACCCATGGACCCAAATAGGACAGCTTTTGACCAAAAAGTCATCTTTGGTCAAAATGGTCAAATCTTGACCCAATTACTAACTCAATGACCAAATAGGACAACTTTTGACCAAAAAGTCAACATTGATCAAATTGATCAATTTCTGGCCCAATGACCACCGCGTTGACCCAATGGGTCAACTTTTGACCAAAAATTCAATTTCGGTCAAAATAGTCAATTTTTGACCTAATGGCCAATTATCGACCCATTAATTCAATCTCTGACCAAAAAGTTAACTTTGGTCAAAATGGTCAATCCCTAACCCAATAACAAACCCATTGACCTATAGGTCAACCTTCAACCAAAAGTCAATTTTTTGTCAAAATAGTCAATTTTCGACCCAATGACCATTCATTGAACCAACAAGTCAGCTTTTGACTAAAAAGTCAACTTTGGTCAAAATGATCAATTTTTGACCCAATGACCAACCCATTGATCCAATAGGTCAACTTTTGTCCAAAAAATTATCTTTGGTCAAATTGGTCAATCCTTGACCCAATTACCAACAAATTGACCAAATAGGTCAACTTTCGATCAAAAAGTCAACTTTGGTCAAAATGGTCAATTTCTGACCCAATGACAATCCCGTTGACCCAATGGGTCAACTTTTGACCAAAAATTCAATTTTGGTCAAAATAGTCAATTTTTGACCCAATGACTAATTATTAACCAAATAAGTCAATCTTTGACCAAAAAGTCAACTTTGGTTAAAAGGGTCAATCCTTGACACAATGATTAACACATTGACCCAACAGATTAACTTTCGACCAAAAAGTCAACTTTGGTCAAAATTGTCAATTTTTTACCTAATGACCACCCGTTGACCTAATAGGCCAACTTTTGACTAAAAAGTCAACTTTGGTTCTGTTTGTAATCCAATGACCAACCCATTGACCCAATACGTCAACTTTTGACCAAAAAGTGAACTATGGTCAAAATGGTCAATTCTTGACCCAATGACCAGCTCATTGATCCAATAGGTCAACTTTTGAACAAAAAAGTCAACTTTGGTCAAAATAATCAATTTTTTACATAATATCTAATTATTAACACAATAAGTCAATCTCTGACCAAAAAGTCAATTTTGGTCATACTGGTCCATCTTTGACCCCAAGACTAACCCATTGACCCAATAGGTCAACTTACGACCAAAAAGTCAACTTTTATCAAAATGGTAAATCCTTGACCCAATGACATCCCATCGAGCCAATAGATCAACATTTTGCAAAAAATTCAATTTTGGCTAAAGTAATCAATTTTTGACCAAATTATCAATTATTGACCCAATAGGTCAACTTTTGATGTAAATGTCAAATTTGGTGAAAATGATCAATCCTTGACCCAATGACCAACCCATTGACCCAATAGTTCAACTTTTCACCAACAAGTCACTTTGGCCAAAATGGACAATTCTTTAACTAATGACCAACCCATTGACCCAATAGGTCAACATTTGACCAAAAAGTCAATTTTGGTTAAAATTATCAATTTTTGACCTGATGACCACCTCATTGACCTAAATAGGTCAGCTTTTCACCCAAAACACAACTTTGGTCAAAATGATCAATTTCTGACACAATGACCACCCCATTAACCCAATGGGTCAACTTTTGACCAAAAAGTTAATTTTGGTCAAAATGATTAATTTTTGACCTAATGACCAATTAATGACCCAATAAGTTAATCTTTGACCAAAAAGCCAACTTTTGTCAAAATGGCCAATCATTGACCCAATGACCAACACATTGGCCCAATAGGTCAATTTTTGACCAAAAAGTCAACTTTGGTCAAAATGGTCAATCCTTGACTCAATGACCAACTCATTGATCTAATATGTCAACATTTGACCAAAAAGTCAATTTTGGTCAAAATAGTCAATTTTGGTCATTTTGGTCAAAATAGTCAATTTTAAACCTAATGACTAATTATTGACCCAATAAGCCAATCTCTGACCAAAAAGTCAAGTTTGGTCAAAATTGTTAATCCTTAACCCAATGACCAACCCCTTTACCCAAAAGGTCAACTTTTGACCAAAAAGTAAACTTTGGTGAAAATGATCAATCCTTGACCCAATGACCAACCCATTGGCCTAATTGGTCAACTTTTGAGTAAAAAGTCAATTTTGGTCAAAATAGTCAATTTTTTAATTAATGACAAATTATTTACCCAATAAGTCAATCTTCTTCCAAAAAGTCAACTTTGGTCAAAATGGTCAATCGTTGACCCAAAGATAAACCCATTGACCCAATAAGTCAACTTTTGACCAAAAAGTCAATTTTGGTCAAAATAGTCAATTTTTCATCTAATGACTGCCCTCTGACCCAAATGGTCAACTTTTGACCAAAATGTCAACTTTGGTCAAAATGGTCAATTTTGACCCAATGTCCAACCCATTGAATCAAAAGGTTAACTTTTGACTAAAAAGTCATCTTTGGTCAAAATGTTCAATTCTTGACCCAATTACCAACTCATTGACCAAAGAGGTCAACTTCTGACAAAAAGTCAATTTTGGTTAAAGTGGTCAATTTCTGACCCTATGACTACCCTGTTGACCCAATGGGTCAACTTTTGACCAAAAATTCAATTTTGGTCAAAATAGTAAATTTTTGTCCTAATGACCAATTATTGACCCAATAAGTCAATCTCTGACTAAATAGTCAACTTTGGTCAAAAGGGTCAATCCTTGACCCAATGACAAACCCATCGACCCAATGGTCAAATGTTGACCAAAAAGTAAATTTTTGTCAAAATAGCCAATTTTTGACATCATGACCACCCATTGACCCAATATGACAACTTTTGACCAAAAAGTCAACTGTAGTTAAAATTGTCAATTTTTTACCCTTTGACCAACCCATTGACCCAATAGGTCAACTTTTGACCATAAAGTTATCTGTGGTCGAAACGGTCAATTCTTTACCAAAATACCAACTCATTGTCCAAATAAGTCATCTTTTGACCAAAAAATCAACTTTGGTTAAAATTTTTAATTTCTGACCCAATGACCACCCCGTTGACCTAATGGGTCAACTTTTGACTAAAAATTTAATTTTGGTGAAAATAGTCAATTTTTGACCTAATGACTAATTATTGACCCAATAAGCCAATCTCTGACCAAAGAGTCAACTTTGGACAAAATGGTCAAACCTTGACCCAATGACCAACCATTGACCCAATAGGTCAACTTTTGACCAAAAAGTCAATTTTAATCAAAATAGTCAATTTTGGATCTAATGACCACCCCATTGACCCAATTATTCAACTTTTGACGAAATGTCAATTTTGGTCATAATGGTCAATCCTTGGCACAATGACAACAATTGACATAATTGGTCAACTTTTGACAAAAAAGTAAATTTTTCTCAAAATAGTTAATTTTTGACCTAATGACCACCCATTGACCCAATAGGTCAACTTTTGACTAAAAGGTCAACTTTGGGCAAAATGGTCAATTTGTGACCCAATGACAAAACCAATAACCCAATAGGTCAACTTTTGACCAAAAAGTCAACTTTGGTCAAAATGGTGAATTCTTGACCCATTGACCAACTTATTGATCCAATACATCAACTTTTGAACAAAAAGTCAATTTTGGTCAAAATAGTCAATATTTGATCTAATGATCAATTATTGACCCAATAATTCAATCTCTGACTAAAAAGGCAACTTTGGTCATAATGGTCAATCCTTGACCCAACGACCAACCCATTGACCCAATAGGTCAACTTTTGACCAAAATTCAACTTTGGACAAAATAGTAAATCTTGACCCAATGACATCCCACTGACCGAATAAATCATCTTTTGACCAAAAAGTAAATTTTTGTCAAAATAGTTAATTTTTGACCTAATGACGAATTATTGACCCAATATGTCAACTTTTGACCTAAATGTCAACTTTCGTGAAAATGGTCAATCCTTGACCCAATGACCAACCCATTGACCAAATTGGTCAACTTTCGACCAAGAAGTCACTTTGTCCAAAATGGTTAATTCTTGACCCAATGACCAACCCATCGACCCAATAGGTCAAATTTTGACCAAAAAGTCAATTTTGGTCAAAATTTTCAATTTTTGACCTAATTACCACCTCATTTACCTACATAAGTCAACTTTGGACAAATTTCGTCAGAATGGTCAATTTCTGACACAATGAACACCCCATTGACTCAATAGATCAACTTTTGACCAAAAAATTAATTTTGGTCAAAATAATCAATTTTTGACCTAATGACCGATTATTGGCCTAATAAGTCAGCTTTTGACTAAAAGATAGTTTTGGTTAAAATAGCTAATTTTTCAATTAATGACAAATTTTTTACCTAATAAGTCAATCTCTCACCCAAAAGGTAACTTTGGTTAAAATAGTCAATTTTTGAATTAATGACCAATTATTGACCTAATAAGTCAATCTCTGACCAAAAAGTCAACTTTGGTCAAAATGGTCAATACTTGACCCAATGACCAAACCTATTGACCCAATAGGTTAACTTTTGACAAAAAGTCAACTTTGGTCAAAATGGTCAGTTTCTGACACAATGACAACTCCATTGACCCAACGGGTCAACTTTTGACCAAAAATTCAACTTTGGTCAAAATAATCAATTTTTGACCTAATGACCACCCATTGACAAAAAAGGTCAACTTTTGACCAGAAAGTCAAGTTTCCCTAAAATGGTCAATTTTTGAACCAATGACCAACTCATTGACCCAATAGGTCAACTTTTGTCCAAAAAGTTATCTTTGGTCAAAATGGTCAATTCTTGACCGAATTACAAACAAATTGACCAATTAGGTCAACTTTTGACCAAAAAGTCAACTTTGGTCAAAATGGTCAATTTCTGACCCAATGACCACCCCGTTGACTCAATGTGTGAACTTTTGACCAAAAATTAAACTTTGGTCAAAATTGTCAATTTTTTACCCAATAAACTATTATTAACCAAATAAGTTAATCTCTGACTAAAAAGTCAACTTTGGTTAAAATGGTCAATCCTTGACCCAATGACTAACCCATTGACCAAATAAGTCAACTTTTGACTAAAAACTCAACTTTGGTCAAAATAGTCAATTTTTGACCTAATGACCACCCGTTGACCCAATAGGCCAACCTATTGACCAAATAGGTCAACTTTTGACCAAAAAGTCAACTTTGGTCAAAATGGTCAATTCTTAACCTAATGATCAGCTCATTGATCCATAGGTCAACTTTTGAACAAAAAGTCAACTTTGGTAAAAATAGTCAATTTTTGACCTAAAAACCAATTATTGATCTAATAAGTCAATCTCTGACCAAAAAGTCAACTTTGGTCATAATGGTCAATCCTTGACCCCACGACTAACCCATTGACCCAATAGGTCAACTTTTAACCAAAAAGTCAACTTTGGTCAAAATGGCAAATTTTTGACACAATGACATCCCACTAACCCAATAGATCTACTTTTAACCAAAAAGTCAAATTTGGTCAAAGAAGTTAATTTTTTACCTAAAAACCAATTATTGACCCAAAAGGTCAACTTTTGACCAAAATGTCAACTTTGGTGAAAATGGTCAATCCTTGACCCAATGACCAACCCATTGACCAAATAGGCCAACTTTTGACCAAAAAGTCAACTCTGGCCAAAATGGACAACCCTTGACCCAATGACCAACCCATTGACCCAATAGGTCAACTTTTGACCAAAAATCAATTTTGGTCAAAATTGTTAATTTTTGACCTAATGACCACCTCATTGACCTAAATAGGTCAACTTTTCAAAGAAAAACACAACTTTGGTCAAAATAGTCAATTTTTGACACAATGACTACCCCATTAACCCAATGGGTCAACTTTTGACCAAAAAGTTAATTTAGGTCAAAAAAGTCAATTCTTGAGCCAATGACCAATTATTGACCCAGTAAGTCAATCTCTGACCAAAAACCCAACTTTGGTCAAAATGGTCAATCCTTGATCCAAAGACAAATACATTGGCCCAATAGGTCAACTTTTGACCAAAAAGTCAACTCAAAAGTCAACTTTGGTCAAAATGGTCAATCCTTGACCCAATGACCATTTCATTGACCCAATAGGTTAACTTTTGACCAAAAAGTCAATTTTGGTCAAAAGAAGTGAATTTTAAACCTAATGACCAATTATTGACCCAGTAAACCAATCTCTGACAAAAAAATCAACTTTGGTGAAAATCGTTAATCCTTAACCCAATGACCAACACTTTGACCCAATAGGTCAATTTTTGACCAAAAAGTCAACTTTGGTCAAAATGATCAATCCTTAACCCAATGACCAACCTATTGTTCTAATTGTCAACTTTTGACTAAAAAGTCAATTTTGGTCAAAATAGTCAATTTTTTAATTAATGACCAATTATTTACCCAATAAGTCAATCTCCGATCAAAAAGGCAATTTTGGTCAAAATAGTCAATTTTTGACCTAATGACCACCCATTGACCCAAATAGTCAACTGTTGACCAAAAAGTGAACTTTGGTCAAAATGGTCAATTTTTCACCCAATGACCAACCCATTGACCCAATAAGTCAACTTTTGACTAAAAGACAACATTGGTCAAAATGATCAATTTGTGACCCAGTGATCAAACCATTGACCCAAAAGGTCAACTTTTGGCCAAAAACTCAACTTTGGTCAAAATGGTGAATTCTTGACCCATTGACCAACTCATTGATCCAATACGTCAACTTTTGAACAAAAAGTCAATTTTGGTCACCTAATGATCAATTTTTGACCCAATAATTCAACCTTTGACGAAAAAGTCAACTTTGGCCATAATGGTCAATCCTTGACCCAACGACCAGCCCTTTGACCCAATATGTCAACTTTTGAACAAAAGTCAACGTTGCACTAAATGGTAAATCCTTAACCCAATGACATCCCAATAACCCAATAGATCATCTTTTAACCAAAAAGTCAATTTTGGACAAAATTATCAATTTTTGACCTAATGACCAATTATTGACCCAATAGGTCAACTTTTGACCTAAATGTCAACTTTGGTTAAAATGGTCAATCTTTGACCCAATGACCAAACCACCGACCCGATAGTTCACCTTTGGACCAAAAAGTCCACTTTGGCCAAAATGGTCAATTCTTGACCCAATGATCAACCCATTGACCCAATAGATCAACTTTTGACCAAAAAGTCAATTTTGGTCAAAAAATTTATTTTTTGACCTATTGACCACCTCATTTACCTAAATAGGTCAACTTTGACAACTTTGGTCAGAATGGTCAATTTCTGACACAATGAACACCCCATTGACCCAATGGGTTAACTTTTGACCAAAAATTTCATTTTGGTCAAAATAATCAATTTTTGAGCTAATGACCAATCCATTGGCCTAATCGGTCGACTTGACTAAAAAGTTAATTTAGGTGAAAATTGTCAATTTTTGAATTAATGACCAATTATTGACCTAATAAGTCAATCTCTGACCAAAAAGTTAACCTTGATCAAAATAGTCAATTTTTGAATTAATGACCAATTATTGACCAAATAAGTCAATCTCTGACCAAAAAGTAAACCTTGCTCAAAATGGTCAATCCTTGACCCAATGACCAACCAATTGCCTTAATATGATAACTTTTGATCAAAAAGTCAACTTTGGTCAGAATGGTCATTTTCTGACACAATGACAACCCCATTGACCCAACAGGTCAACTTTTGACCAAAAATTCAACTTTCGTCAAAATAATTAATTTTTGACCTAATGACCACCCATTGACCCAAAAGGTCAACTTTTGACCAAAAAGTCAAGTTTCCTTAAAATGATCAATTTTTGACATAATGACCAACCCATTGACCCAATAGGTCAACTTTTGACCAAAAAGTTATCTTTAGTCAAAATGGTTAATTCGTGATCCAATTTCCAACTCATTGACCAAATAGGTCAAATTTTAAGCAAAAAGTCAACTTTGGTCAAAATCGTCAATTTCTGACCCAATGACCACCCCGTTGACCCAATGGGTCAACTTTTGACTATAAATTCAATTTTGGTCAAAATTGTCAATTTTTAACCTAATGACCAATTATTGACTAAATAACTCAATCTCCGACCAAAAAGTCAACTTTAGTCAAAATGGTCAATCCTTGACCTAATGACAAATCCATTGACCCAATAGGTCAACTTTTGACCAAAAAGTCAATTTTGGTTAAAATAGTCAATTTTTGATCTTATGACCTCCCCATTGACCCAATGGGTCAACTTTTGACCAAAATGTCAATTTTGGTCAAAATGGTCAATCCTTGACACAATGACATACCCATTGACACAATTGGTCAACTTTTGACAAAAAAGTAAATTTTGGTCAAAATAGTCAATTTTTTGACCTAATGACCACCCATTGACCTAATAGGTCAACTTTTGACTAAAATGTCAACTTTGGTCAAAATGGTCAATTTGTGACCCAATGACCAAACAATTGACCCAATAGGTCAACTTTTGACCAAAATGTCAACTTTGGTTAAAATGGTGAATTCTTGACCCATTGACTGACTCTTTGATCCAATACGTCAACTTTTGAACAAAAAGTCAATTTTTATCAAAATAGTCAATATTTGACCTAATGATCAATTATTGTCCCAATAATTATATCTTTGACCAAAAAGTCTACTTTGGTCATAATGGTCAATCCTTGACCCAACGATTAAGCCATTGACCCAATAGGTCAACTTTTGACCAAAAGTCAAGTCTAGACAAAATGGTAAATCCTTGACTCAATGACATCCCACTGACCGAATAGATCAACTTTTGACCAAAAAGTCAATTTTGGTCAATATAGTCAATTTTTGACCTAATGACCAATTATTGACCCAATAGGTCAACTTTTGACCTAAATGTCAACTTTGGTGAAAATGGTCAATCCTTGACCCAATGACCAACCCATTGACCCAATAGGTCAACTTTTGACCAAAAAGTCAATGTTAGGCAAAACGGTCAATTCTTGACCCATTGATTAACCAATTGACCAAATAGGTAAACTTTTAACCAAAAAGTCAATTTTGGTCAAAATTTTCAATTTTTGACCTAATGACCACCTCACTTACCTAACTAGGTCAACTTTAGACAACTTTGGTCAGAATGGTCAATTTCTGACACAATGAACACCCCATTGACCCAATTAGTCAACTTTTGACTTAAAATTTAATTTTGGTCAAAATAATCAATTTTTGACCTAATGACAATACATTGGCCTAATAGGTCAGCTTTTGATTAAAAAGTTAATTTTGGTCAAAATTATCAATTCTTGTATTAATGACCAATTATTGACCTAATAAGTCAATCTCTGACCAAAATATCAATTTTGGTCAAAATAGTCAATTTTTTAATTAATGACCAATTATTGACCTAATTTGTCAATCTCTGACCAAAAAGTCAACATTGGTCAAAATGGTCAATCCTTGAACCAACGACCAACCTATTGACCCAATAGATTAAATTCTTACCAAAAAGTCAGCTTTGGTCAATATGGTCAGTTTCTAACACAATGACAACCCTATTGACCCAACGGGTCAACTTTAGACAAAAAAATTAACTTTGGTCAAAATAATCAATTTTTTACCTAATGACCACCCATTGACCCAAAAGGTCAACTTTTGACCAGAAAGTTAATTTGGTTAAAATCATCAATTTTTGACCCAATGACCAACCCTTTGACCCAATAGGTCAACTTTTGACCAAAAAGTCATCTTTGGTTAAAATGGTAAATTCTTGACCCAATTACCAGCTCATTGACCAAATAGGTCAACTTTTGACCAAAAAGTCAACTTTGGTTAAATTGTTTAATTTCCCACCTAATGACCACCTCGTTGATCCAGTGGGTCAACTTTTGACCAAAAATTCAATTTTAGTCAAAATAGTCAAATTTTCACCTAATCATCATTTATTGGCTCAATAAGTTAATCTGTGACAATAAAGTTAACCGTGGTAAAAATGATCAATCCTTGATCCAATGCTAAACTCATTTACCCAATAGGTCAACTTTCGACAAAAAAGTCAATTTTGGTCAAAATTGTCAATTTGTGACCTAACGACCACCCATTGACCAAAAAGGTCAACTTTTGACCAAAAAGTCAAGTTTGGTTAAAATGATCATTTTTTGACAAAATGACCAACCCATTGACCCAATTAGGTCAACATTTGACCAAAAAGTCATCCTTGGTCAAAATGGTCAATTCTTGACCTAATTACAACCTCAATGACCAAATATGACAACTTTTGACCAAAAAGTCAACTTTAGATGATTAATTTCTGACCCAATAACCACTCCGTTTACCCAATTGGTCAACTTTTGACCAAAAATTCATTTCTGGTCGAAATAGACAATTTTTTACCTAACGACCTATTATTGACCCAATAAGTCAATCTGTGACCAAAAAGTTAACTATTGTCAACATGGTCAATCCTTGACCCAATGACAAACCCATTGGCCGAAAAGGTCAACATTAGACCAAAAAGTCAATTTTGGTCAAAATAGTCAATTTTTTACCTAATGAGCAGTCATTAACCCAATAGGTCAACATTTGATTAAAAGTCAACTTTGGTCAAAATGATCAATTTTTGACCTAATGACCAACCCGTTGATCCAATAGGTCAACTTTTGACCAAAAAGTTATCTTTGGTCAAAATGGTCAATTCTTGACCCAATTACCAAATCATTGACCAAATATGTCAATTTTTGACCAAAAAGACAACTTTGGTCAAAATGGTGAATTTCTGACCCAATGACCACCCCGCTGACCCAATGGGTCAACTTTTGACTAAAAATTTAATTATGGTCAAAATAGTCTATTTTGACCTAATGACTAATTATTGACCCAATAAGTCAATCTCTAACCTAAAAATCAATTTTGGTTAAAATGGTCAAACCTTTACCCATTGACCAACCCATTGACCCAATAAGTCAACATTTGACTAAAAAGTCAATTTTGGTCAAAATTGTCAATTTTTGATCTATTGACCACCTCAATGACTTAATGGGTCAACTTTTGACCAAAATGTCAATTTTGGTCAAAATGGTCAATCCTTGACACAATTGCATACCCATTGATATAATTGGTCAACTCTTGACAAAAAAGTAAATTTTGGTCAACCTAGTCAATTTTTAACCTAATGACCACCCATTGACCCAATAGGTCAACTTGTGACTAAACAGTCAACTTTGGTCAAAATGGTCAATTTGTGACCCAATGACCAAACCATTGACCCAATAGGTCAACTTTTGACCAAAAAGTCAACTTTGGTCAAAATGGTAAATTCTTGACCCACTGACCAACTCATTGATCCAATACCTTAACTTTTGAAAAAAAAGTCAATTTTTGTCAAAATAGACAATATTTGAGCTAATGATCAATTATTGACCCAACAATTCAATCTCTGACCAAAAAGTCAACTTTGATGATAATGGTCAATCCTTGACCCAACGACCAACCCAAAGACCCAATAGGCCAACTTTTGACCAAAAAGTCAACTTTAGTCAAAATGGTAAATCCTTGACACAAAGATATCCACTGAACCAATAGATCAACTTTTGACCAAAAAGTCAATTTTGGTCAAAATTGTCAATTTTTGGCCTAATAACCAATTATTGACCCAATAGGTCAACTTTTGACCTAAATGTCAACTTTGGTGAAAATGGTCAATCCTTGACCCAATGACCAACCCAGTAACCCAATAGGTCAACTTTTGACCAAAAAATCAACTTTGGCCAAAACGGTCGATTCTTGACCCAATGACCAACCAATTGACCCAATAGGTGAACTTTTGACCAAAAAGTAAATTTTAGTCAAAATTTTTAATTTTTGACCTATTGACCACCTCATTTACCTAATTCGGTGAACTTTTGACAACTTTGGTCAAAATGGTCAATTTCTGACACAATGAACACCCCATAGACCCAATGGGTCAACTTTTGACCAAAAATTTAATTTTGGTCAAAATAATCAATTTTTGACCTAATGACCAATCTATCGGCCTAATAAGTCAGCTTTTGACTAAAAAGTCAGTTTTGGTTAAAATAGTCAATTTTTGAATTAATGACCAATTATTCACATAATAAGTCAATCTCTGACCAAAAAGTCAACTTTGGTGAAAATAGTCAATTTTTGAATTAATGACCAATTATTGACCTAATAAGTCAATCTCTGACCAAAAAGTTAACTTTGACTAAAATGGTCAATTCTTGATTCAATGACCAACCTATTGACCAAATAGGTTAATTTTTTACCAAAAAGTCAACTTTGGTCAAAATGGTCAGTTTCTGACACAATGACAACCCCATTGATCCAACGGGTCAACTTTTGACCAAAAATTCAACTTTGGTCAAAATAATCAATTTTTGACCAAATGACCACCATTGACCCAAAAGGTCAACTTTTGACCAAAAAGTCATGTTTTGTTTAAATGGTCAATTTTTTACCCAATGACCAACCCATTGACCTAATAGGTCAACTTTTGACCAATAAGTTATCTTTGGTCATAATGATCAATTCTTGAACCAATTACAACCTCATTAACCAAATAGGTTAAATTTTAACCAAAAGGTCAACTTTGGTCAAAATGGTCAATTTCTGACCCAATGACCACCCCGTTGACTCAATGGGTCAACTTTTGACAAAAAATTCAATTTTAGCCAAAATAGTCAATTTTTGACCTAATGACAAATTACTGAACCAATAAGTCAATCTCTGACCAAAAAGTCAACTTTGGTCTAAATGCTCAAACCTTGACGCAATGACCAACTCTTTGACCCAAAAGGTCAACTTTTGACCAAAAAGTCAATTTTGGTCAAAATAGTCAATCTTTGATCTAATGACCACCCCGTTGACCTAATGGGTTAACTTCGACCAAATGTCAATTTTGATCAAAATGGTCAATCCATGACACAATGACATACCCATTGAAACAATTGGTCAACTTTTGACAAAAAAGTAAATTTTGTTCAAAATAATCAATTTTTGACCTAATGACCACCCAATGGGTAAATTTTTAATATTATTAAGCCATATAGCTCCTTGTTGTTTGAAGGCTTCCTACAACATCTAAAATCCATTTAAATCAATTTCCATGAAATTCATCCAAGTATTTTCTCCACATTTCAAAATTTTTCAAAATTCTCCAATATAGAAGAAATCCATGGTGAAAATAAAAAATTTTTGCATAGGAGTGAAGCTCTTACCAAGGGAAGATGAAATTCGGTGTCAAAAAGTGTTGAAATCGCCTCAAATCAGAGATCTCTCAAGCCCTAGGTCAGTTTTTTTGAAAATTTGAGGAAAGGGATGATGAATAGTGTCGGTTGACCGGTCAAATATAGGTCTTTTCGCGATCTCGCTGTAGGCGAGATTTTTCTCACCGTAGGCGAGCTAATTAATTTGATAAGGTAAAAGTTTCAGGAAAAATCCGCCGTCGGCGAACTCGGTCTCGCTGTCAGCGGGTTTTATCGCTGTTGGTGAGATAATTCTCGCCGTCGGCGACTTCCTAAAATTTTTAAATTTTTGAATTTCGTCAATCATTTTCAACCTCGAATTGCCCTTAATCAATCTTCCAATCACTTAATTTAATAATAGTATGAAGATTAGATACTTATACTCACAAAAAGTTCACACAACACAAACAATATGACTTTATATATGAAATCCATGAAACTTACAAATTTGACACTAACAACTTAACACATACTTAACTTAAATGTTCAAATCCATAATACTCAGCATTGCAATCCACAACACAACACTCTAAATGCTAAGACATAACAATTACATAAAATCTCATCAATTCTGAGATGATCAAATCAAGGTTCGACTCATAATAAAACCTAAATCCAAATCAACACATATATACATAAATATATGACATAAACATAGAAATCTTTCCTACTCTTCAGTGTTTGAACTAATATCTCCTCTGATATTCCCTATGCGACGCAGGTGCACAAATAAATTGTAGAAAGGCCTAAAAGAGAATTCTGCAGTAGATTCTTCATTAATCCATCCTTTCTGTTTTAGTAGATGAATAAAACTGGCCTCCAGATGTCCAGTATAGTCAAAGTGCTCATTCATTCTCCAATCAATGTGATCAAACATATCAGAGATATTGTCGATGGAATTCATCACATTTTGCAATTCTTTCTCCAATCCTTTAATCTTCTTCAGAATGAAATTAGTTTTATGAGTAAAGGGCCTTGCTAAAGGATTGTTCTGTGATGCTCTGTCAGAAATAATGGTAATCTCATCATTGTTATCCAAAGTTAGAAACATATCAGTAGGATCCAGTGGTTTCCATGGTAAAAGTACTTTTTCCTAAGCCTCATAAGAAACTTGGTACTGACTGCATAAAGCAAATATAGTCGATGGGTGTCTAAGTTCATGCACTGACCCATGCACAATCAATCCCAATGCAGACTTTACTATTATTGATCCAACATCGATAGATAATCCAATTTGAATACAGTAGTTTAAAATAGTGCATTCCTTTGAAACTTTATTTACCCTCATAGTAGGTAATAATTTTGATGATATAAAGAAATGCCAATGCTTCGAGATAGGGTTAAGAAGTGATGCAGAAAAACTGACATACCCGTCTTCGCATAACTCCCAATCATCAGGTTCGTCGGTCAGGTATCTATAGATCTCGTTCATATTGTATCTTGAAGGCACAAAGTTGGAATAATGACAAATAGAGGTATTCTCTATAGAAAACAATTCATTTACCTTTGAAGGAGTAAAGGTTTCCCATCTTCCTCTGACGTAGACATTCCCTTTGTTGATCGCATGTAAATTAGAGTAAAACTCTTTAACTACTGGTATAACTACAGAAGATGTCGCATAACAAAATACCTCCCAATGCCGTTGTGCGATCATTTCTTCGATTTTTATAGTGGAATTCTCTACTCCTCTGTTGACAAATCCTCTTTCTTTAATAAGTCTTTTCTTCATCAAGCCTTTATTGAAGATTCGCTGCACCTCCGAACTGACGAATTTTCTTCAGTTGAAAACTTCAGTTTTTGTGGTTTCTAAGAATTTGGTGGCCATTTCGGATTGAAAGGATTGGTCTCTAGTCGTTCCTAAGGAAGAAACAGTGTAAATTTGGTTTTGGGATAATTTCCTATGAAGAAATGGCTTAGATCCGTCCAAAACCGCATGAAAAATCTTTAAGAAACCTAATTTTCAACTGCCTCACCGTCAGCAGAAAGTTTCTCACCGTCGGCGACTTAGTTATAAAACTGACACAAGTCATGGTGTACGATCTCGCTGTCAGCGGCCTCGGGCTCGCTGTCGGCGAGATTCGTAAAAATCGCCAAATTTTGCTCTGGTCCGAATATTTTCTGATCTCATCATATAGGTTCAACTTTGTGATGATTCTAATAAAAAAATTGAGTAGTAAGATTTTGTTTTAATAATATAGACTCACTAATTTGTAGATAATTAAAATAAAAGACTACTATGGGTTGCCTCCCATAAAGCGCTTGGTTTAACGTGTCAGCCCGACCTAATTTAATTAGTAATCAGATTGACTAAGCATTAAAACCACTTTAAAATTTGGTCTTTTACCTTCGAAATATGGTTTTAATCTATGTCCGTTTACTTTAAATCTATGTCCTATTTTTGGATCTTCAATTTCTATAGTTCCATATAAAAATATTTGAGTTATGGTGAAAGGTCCTAACCATCGAGATTTCAATTTCCCAGAAAATAATTTCAATCTAGTATTATAAAACAAAACTTTTTGTCCTGGTTCAAAATTTCTCTGATTAATCTTCCGATCATGCTATAATTTCATCATTTCTTTATAAATCCTATCATTATCTTATGATTCGTTTTTTAATTCTTCCAATTCATTTAATTGCAACATTCTCTTCTCACCAGCTTCTTTCATATTATAATTAAATTCTTTAATCGCCCAATATGCTTTATGTTCTAATTCAACTGGTAAGTTTTTTCCATATATAAGCCTGTAAGGAGTCATTCCAATCGGAGTTTTATAAGCAGTCTTGTATGCCCATAAGACAATGTCTAGTCTTATAGACCAGTCTGATCTATTAGGGTTTACAGATTTTTCTAATATACGCTTAATCTCTCGATTAGAAACTTCAGCTAATCCACTAGTTTGTTGATGATAAGCAGTTGATATCTTATGCATAATATTATATTTTTCTACTAGTTTGTGACTATATTTGTTTCTAAAATGAGTTCCTCCGTCAGTGATAATCACTCTCGGCATTCATAATCTAGTAAAAATGTTTTTCATTAAAAATTTTGAAACACTTTTAGCATCACACCTAGGTAAAGCTTGTGCTTCGATCCATTTGGAAACATAATCAACAACTATTAATATATATGAGTTTCCAAATGAAGGAATAAAAGGTCCCATGAAATCTAATCCCCAAACATAAAAAATTTCAACTTCTAATAAAAAATTCAGAGGCATTTCATTTTTTCTCGATATGTTTCTTAATCTTTGGCATTTATCACAGGTTTTTACATATCTATATACATATCTAAATAGAGTAGGCCAGTAGAATCCAGATTGTAGAATTTTATACGCAGTTTTATCTGTCCCAAAATGTCCTCCAAAATCAGAGTCATGACATTTTTGAATGATTGGTTCAGTTTATTCATAAGGCACGCATCTTCTAATGATTAGATCCTTACATTGCTTATATAAGTATGGTTCATCCCAAAAGTATGTTTTAGTATCGTGAATGAATTTTTTCTGTTGTTGCAAAGTTAACATAGGTGGTAAAATGTCACTTACAATATAATTTACTATATCAGCATACCAAGGTACTCAACTCATTAATATTATAAAGTTGTTCATCGGAAAATCGTCTAAAATTTCATTATCGGTATCGGATAATTTATGATTTTCTAATCTTGATAAATGATATGCAATTTGATTATCAGTTCTCTTTTTGTTAATGATCTCAAAATCAAATTCTTGCATTAATAATATCCATCTGATTAATCTTGGTTTAGAATCTTTCTTTTGCATTAAATATTTTATAGCAAAGTGATCAGTATGTACAATACATTTAGTTCCTATTAGATAATGCCGAAATTTATTAAAAGCATATACAACTGCTAATAATTCTCTTTCAGTAACTGTATAATTTATTTCGAAGCATCATTTAGAGTTTTACTAGCATAATATATAACTTTGAAAATCTTATCATATCTTTGCCCAAGAACCGCTCCTATAGCATAATCACTAGCATCACACATAAGCTCAAATGGTTTCTCCCAATTAGGTGAAACTATTATAGGTGCTGTAATTAATTTATCTTTTAATAATTCGAAAGCATTCAGGCATTCAGTTGTAAATTCAAATTTCTTGTCCTTTTCAAGAAGTTGGCATAGAGGTTTAGTAGTTTTTGAAAAATCTTTAATATAACGTCTGTAGAATCCAGCATGTCCAAGAAAATTTCTTACCCCTTTCACCGTAGTTGGAGGTGGTAATTTAGCTATAACTTGAATTTTTGTAGGGTCTACTTCCATGCCTTTTTCTGAAATTTTATGCCCTAATACAATGCCGCCTGTAACCATAAATTGACATTTCTTCCAATTAAGTACTAAATTAGTTTTCTCACATACTTCAAATAGTTTTTCAAGATGATTTAAGCATGTGTCAAATGTTGTTCCAAATATAGAGAAATCATCCATAAATACTTCTATTCCATTATCAATTAATTTACTAAATATAGACATCATACATCTTTGGAATGTTGCAGGTGAATTACATAATCCAAAAGACATTCTTCTAAAAGTTTAAGTTCCATAAGGACTAGAAAATGTAGTTTTATCTTGATCCTCGGGAGCAATTTGTATTTGATGATAACCAGTATATCCATCTAAGAAACAAAAATATTTATGTCCGGTTAATCTATCTAACATCTAGTCTAGAAATGGTAAAGGGAAGTGATCTTTCCTGGTGGCTGTGTTTAATTTTCTATAATCATTACAAATTCACCATCCAGTGACTTGTCTTTTAGGGATAAGATCATTATTTTCATTAGCTTTGACGGTCAGTCCTCCTTTCTTAGGTACACAGTGAATTGGGCTTACCCAAGCACTATCAGAAATAGGGTATATAATACCATTATCTAAACATTTTAAAATTTTCTTTTTAACTACTTCTTTCATTATTGGATTTAAATTCCTTTGTGGATCTGCTTTAGGTTTATGTTCATTATCTAAAATAATTCTGTGCATACAAATTGAAGGATTAATTCCTTTAATATCCGCTAAAGTCCAACCAAAAATATTCTTATATTTTTTAATGTATCTAAAAGTTTTTGTTCTTGAGATTAATTTAATTTAGATGAAATAATAACTGGTAGAGTTGAAGAATTATCTAAGTAAGCATACTTTAAATGATTAGGTAATATTTTTAACTTAAGTTCAGGAGGTTTAATAATCGATGGAACTATATTTTTTTCAGTGTTTCTGTGTTATCCAAAAATTCAAATTTCTCTTGAATATAATCCAGTTCTTCATTTATCTCAGATTTTTAAATTAATTCAATATTTTGTTTTTCTAAATTTTCTTCATAATATTCCTTAAAATGTTCTTTTTGTAAATGATCGAGTACTTCCATTCGAAAACACTCATCATCTTTTTCTAGCGCAGGATATTTTATTTATTTAGCAATATTAAAAGTTACTTTTTGGTCATTTACTCTCATAGTTAATTCTCCTTTCTGAACATCTCATAGATTTTCCAGTGGCTAAAAATGGTTTTCCTAAAATGATAGGAATTTCTTTATCTTCTTCCATATCTAAGACAATAAAATCTACATGTAAGATAAATTTGTCCACTTTTATTAATACATCTTCAATAACTCCCTTAGGATATGTAACAGAATGATCAGCTAACTGAAGAGTTACTGAAGTAGGTGAAATTTCTCCCAATCCTATTCTTTTAAAAATTGATAAAGGCATTAGATTGATGCTTGCTCCTAAGTCACACAAAGCTTTTCCATAGAATTTTTCTCCAATAGCGCAAGGTATAGTGAAACTACCAGGATCTTTTAATTTTTCAGGAAGCTTTTTCTGAATAATAACACTACACTCTTCACTAAGTGCGACCATTTCATTATCGGTAAATTTTCTTTTTTTATTTAGAATATCTTTCATGAATTTTACATAGTCTGGCATCTGTTCTAAAGCTTCTACGAAAGGAATATTTATCGTTAATTTCTTCAAAATTTCAAGGAATTTAGCAAATTATTTGTTTTTTATGTTGAATTAGTCGTTGAGGAAATGGTGGTGGAGGTTTTTCAACAGAAATTTTCATAGGTATCAAAAGATTTTCTAAGTTTGGATCTTATTGATTCTTTTCCTTTTCAATTTCCACTTCCTCTTTTTAACTTTCAAGTTCTTTTTGAATTCGAGGTTCTAATTCTTTTCCACTTCTTAATTTTATCGCTTTAATTTGTTCATTTCTCTTGTCTTTGGGATTTATTTTCACATTACTAGGAAATGTTCCAGGTATTCTATTATTAAGTGCAGTAGCGATATGTCCAAGTTGAGTTTCAATATTTTTGATAGCTGTTCCTTGATTTTGTAATTGGTTTCCTTGTATTTGTAATTGATTTCCTTGATTTTGTAAATGTTGACCCATATTTAATATTAATTCTTCTATAGATAATTTCTTATCTTTAAATTGTGGGTTATTAAATCCATGTGGATAATTAGGTTTATAATTAGGATTTCCTTGATTAGATGGATTTCCTAATGGTTGTGTCATATTATTCATCCATGATTGATTAGTTATGTTATTATTCCAATTAAAATTAGAATGATTTTTCCATCCAACATTATAATAATTTGCATAAGGATTATTGGGTATGTTATTAATTGCATTAATAGTTTCATATTGAGATTGTGATTCTATAAGTTGTCCAGATGAATTTTCTTCTGATATAGTTGAAGAGTAATTCATTCCAAAATGATCTAATTGTTTAGATACAGCAGCGATTTGTGAAGCTAACATAGATATTACATCATTTTCATGAATACTAGCTATTTTTTTCGGATTCATTCTATCAGCAGGCCATTGAAAATTATTGGTTGCCATTTCTTCGATTAGTGCATGGCTTCATCAAATGGTTTTGACATTAATGATCCTCCAGCAGCAGCATCGATGATTAATCTTAAAGATCCTACTAATCCATTATAGAAAGTTTGGATAATTAACCAATCTGGTAACGCATGATGTAGGCATTTCCTAAGAAGTTTTTTAAATCTCTTCCAAGCTTCATATATTGACTCTCCATCAAACTGACTAAAAGAGGTTATATCATTTCTAAGCTTAGTAGTTTTAGATGGTGGAAAATATTTGGATCGAAATTTTTATGATAATTCTCCCCAAGTTTTAATAGATCCAGGTGCTAACGAATTTAACCACATTTTAGCCTTATCCCTTAAAGAAAAAGGAAAAAGTCTAAGTCTAATAGCATCGTTAGATACTCCTTCATATTTAAAAGTAGCACATAGCTCTAAAAAACTAGCAAGATGTAAATTAGGATCTTCAGTAGGTGAACCACTAAATTGATTATTTTGTACAATTTGGATAATTGCAGGTTTAAGTTCAAATGAATTAGCAGCTACATCAGGGTTTTGAATAGTTAAATGAATTTCATCTAATGTAAGGTTCGCATAATCTCGTAATGGTCTTGGTTGATTGATATTTTCATTTTCAAGAATATTTGCCATTTGTGTTAAATTTATAATTTCTCTTTTTTTCTAATTCTTTTAATTGTACGCTCTAATTCTGAATCGTAAGGTATTAAATTTTCATTTCTAAATTTTCGCATACAATTTTATAAAACAAAATAGTCCGTTACTCTAGTAAATAATTTCTTTACTTCTCCGGCAACAGCGCCAAAAACTTGACCCACTTTTAATATGTTTGCAATTTATGTTTATAACAACGGCACCAAAAACTTGATCCTGCTTTATATATATATATATATATATATATATATATATATATATGATTTAATGTATAATGTGGATTCTATGCAAGTATATGTATCGTATCAAGTAATACAGGGCTCTAGTGGAGTCCTGGTTATCGATCCCACAGGGAAGTTTTTAACAGATTTGTTATCAGCTAAATTTAAAGGAATTACTTACTAATATATAAATAGAAATTTAAAGTAACTACAACAAACTAAAGTAAACTAATGCTTGAAATAAGTTGATTTAAATAATTCAGAAAAATTATCATTCTCCTTGTTTTTAGAAAATTAAGTGAATGATGAATTTAAATAGATTTCTTGAATTGTATTGTGAGAAATAGGAGCATTCCTATTCTTTACCCTTTGGTCCAGGTGCAAAGAACATTGACTAATCCTATGTTTGATTACTGGATCTGTGGCTAGGCTGGGAGGATACTGGCTGCCACTTCAGAGCTCCCACGTTCCCCTCACCTGAGGGCTAACATCTACACTTCAGCTCTCAAACAATAGGACCGAATTAAATATTTTAGTCTGTCACACTAAAATGTCCAATTCTACATCCGATAATTAATATTTCCCTATCTTTTTGCACACTCCTTTCAAAGTTTTTGACTTCCCTGAATATTAGATGTAATTTTTACTATAGTTGATAATTCAACATATTTTAACAACTCAATTGGCCTGATTGAAAGTAAATTAAGTTTTAAGTAAAAATTATCACAATTTATTTTAATATATTAGGTACTTCTATTTAATTTCATCAATCCTCATAATTTTCATAAACAAGGAGAAATACTAAGAAAACTACTCACAATGGATGGGAATAAAACAAAGCATGGATTTCATTTAAAGTTAACAACAACAATAAACAAAATACTTATCTTAATTTCCTCCCCAAGCAGACTCTTTGAAGTTCCTTTGACTTTTCCTTCTAGTACAGCAAACTTCTAAATAGCACTCAAAGAAACTAAAGAAACTCACTAATGACTAACAACAGACTCACTTAAAATACCAAAAATAGACTCAGACTCTCTAAAATAGACACACCTATACACTAGAATTCGGCCTCTATTTATAGAGGTAGACAAAGGTCCAAGGGGTGCTTAAACACCTCTTCAAAAAGTGTCCAGGTTCAAAGTATTTGCATTTTGAACTGTCTCACTGTCGATGGGAAACGACCTCGCCGTCAGCGGGGCTTCTAGAAGGTCTTCAAACTGCGCGATCTCGCTGTCGGCGGGCTCGGGCTCACTGTCGGCGAGGTAGTTATAATTCCTTCAAAAATTCTCCTCACGATCTCGCCGTCGGCGGCCTCGATCTTGCCGTCGACGACTTAGTTTAATTTGCATGAATTTCTTCCTTTTTGATCCAAATTCGCTCAATTTCATGCTTTTTGCTTTCATCACTTATAAATCTTCATTCCTGCAATAAAATAAAGAAAATACCTTTCTTTAAAGTGTAATTTCATCAAAAATAGATATGAATTTCTTAATGTATTTTTCTGTGATCATATATTCTTTATAAATATAATTTAATTATAAAAATATTCTCATTAAATTAATGATAAATAAATATATATATAGGTATATATATGTATGTATAATATATAATTATAAATAAGTCTATATTAATATATACATATACATATATATATATATATAATATTATTTTTTTATTTTAAATGTTTTAAGTATAGTATATTATTTATAAATATAATTTAATTATAAAAATGTTTAATAATTAAATAAATTATAAATAAAAATATTAGGTCAATGGATTTATCATTGGGGCAAGGATTGACCATTTTGACCAAAGTTCACTTTTTGGTTAGAGATTCACTTATTGGGTGAATAATTAGTCATTAATTCAAAAATTAACTATTTTGACAAAAATTGACTTTTTGGTCAAAAGTTAACATATTGGGTCAATGAATTTGTCATTGGATCAAGGATTGATCATTTTGACCAAAATTAACTTTTTGGTCAGAGATTGACTTATTGGGTCATTAATTCAAAAATTATTTATTTTGACCAATATTGACTTTTTGGTCAAATGTTGACCTATTAGGCCCATGGGTTGGTCATTAGGTCAAGGATTGACCATTTTGACCAAAGTTGACTTTTTGGTCAAAAGATGGCATATTGGGTCAATGGGTTGGGCATTAGGTCAAAGATTAACCATCTTAACCAAAGTTGACTTTTTGGTCAAAGATTGGTTTATTAGGTTAAAAATTGGTCATTAAGTCAAAAATTGACTGTTTTAATTAAAATTGACGGTTTGGTCAAAAGTTGACCTATTGGGTCATTGAGTTGGTCATTGGGGTAAGGATTGACTATTTCGACCAAAGTTATCTTTTGGTCAACATTTGATATATTTAGGTCAAAGAGGCTGTCAGTAGGTCAAAAATTGACAAATTTGAGCAAAATTAACTTTTTGGTCAAAAGTTGATCTATTAGGTCAATAGGTTGGTCATTGCGTCAAGGATTAACCATTTTGGCCAAAGTTGACTGTTTAGTCAAAAGTTAACAAATTGGGTCAATTGGTTGGTCATTGGATGAAGGATTGAATATTTTCACCAAAGTTGACATTTAGGTCATTGTGTCAGAAATTGATCATTTTGACCAAATTTGACTTTGGGTCAATGAGGTGGTCATTAAGTCGAAAATCGACTTTTTTGTTCAAAAGTTGACCTAATGGGTCAAGAATTGGTAATTATGTCAAAAATTTACTATTTTGACCAAAATTGACTTTTTAGTCAAAGGTCGATCTATTGGGTCAGTGGGTTAGTTAATAGGTCAAGGATTGACAATTATGACCAAAATTGACTTTTTGGTCAAAGATTTACATATTGGGTTAATAATTGGTCATTAGGTCAAAAATTGTTTATTTTGACCAAAAAGTTGACTTTTTGGTCAAAAATTGACCAATTTGGCCAACGGGTTGGTCATTGGGTCAAAAATTGACCATTTTGACCAAAGTTGACTTTTTGGTCAAAAGATGACCTATTTAGGTAATGGGGGGTCATTAGGTCAAAATTTAACTATTTTGACCAAAATTGACTTTTTGGTCAAAAGTTGACATAGTGGGTTAATGGGTTGGTTATTGGGTCAAGGTTTAACCATTTTGATTGAAGTTGACTTTTTGGTCAAAAGTTATCTTATTGGGCCAATGGGTCGGTCATTGGGTCGGAAATTGACCATTTTAACTAAAAATGACTTTTTGGTCAGAGATTGGCTTACCGGGTCAATTATTGGTCATTTGGTCAAAAATTGACTATTTTGACCAAAATTGAGTTTTTTGTCAAAAGTTAACCCATTGGGTCAATGGGGTGGTCATTGGATCAGGAATTGACCATTTTGACCAAAGATGATTTTTTTGACAAAGGTTGACTCTATCGGTCAATGGGTTGGTCATTGGGTCGAGGATAGTACCATTTTTACTAAAGTCGACTTTTTGGTCGAAGATTGGCCACTCGGGTTAATAATTGGTCATTAGGTCAAAAATTGACTATTTTGTCCAAAATTGATTTTTTGGTCAAACGTTGACTTACTCGGTCAATGTGTTGGTCGTTGGGTCAAAAATTGATCATTTTGACCAAAGTTGACTTTTTGGTCAAAGTTGACCTATTGGGTCAATGTGTTAGTCATTGGGTCAAAGAATGATCATTTTGACCATAGTTGACTTTTTGGTCAGATATTGATTTATTGGGGCTAAAATTGGTCATTAGGTCAAAAATTGATTATTTTGACCAAAATTAAATTTTTTGTCAAAAGTTTACCCATTGGGTCAACGGGGTGGTCATTGGGTCAGAAATTGACCATTTTGACCAAAGTTGACTTTTTGGTCAAAAGTTGACCAATTTAGTCAATGAGTTGGTAATTAGGTCAAGATTTGACCATTTTTTACCGAAGAAAACTTTTTGGTCGAAATTTGATATATTGGGTCAACGGGTAGGTCATTGGGTAAAAAATTGACCATTTTGAACAAAGTTAACGCTTTTGTCAAAAGTTGACCTATTGGGTTAACGGGTGGTCATTAGGTCAAAAATTGACTATTTTAACCAAAATTAACTTTTTGATTAAAAGTTGTCCTGTTGGGTCAATGTGTTTGTCATTGGGTGAAGATTGATTATTTTGACAAAAATTAACTTTTTTGTCAGAGATTGACTTATTTGGTCATTAAGTGGTCATTAGGTCAAAAATTGACTATTTTGACCAGGATTAAATTTTTGGTCAAAAGTTAACACATTGGGTCAACGGGTAGGTCATTGGGTCAGAAATTGGCCATTTTGACTAAAGTTGACTTTTTGGTCAAAAGTTGACATATTTGGCCATTGTGTTAGTAATTGGATCAAGAAGTTGACCATGTTTACCAAAGATGACTTTTTTGGTCAAAAGATGACCTATTGGGTCAATGAGTTGATCATTGGGTAAAAAATTATCCATTTTGACCAAAGTTGACTTTTTGGTAAAAAATTGACCTATTCGGTCAATGGGTGGTCATTTGGTCAAAAATTGACTATTTTGACCAAAATTCGCTTTTTGGTCAAAAGTTGACCTATTTGTTCTATGGTTTTGTCATTGGATCAAGGATTGAACATTTTGACTAAAGTTGACTATTTGGTCAGAGATTGACTTATTGGGTCAATAATTGGTCGTTAATTCAAAAATTTTTTATTTTAACCGAAATTGACTTTTTGGTCAAATGTTCACCTATTAGGCCAATGGGTTGGTCATTGGGTCAAGGATTGATCATTTTGACCAAAGTTGACGTTTTGGTCAAAAGATGTCCTATTGGGTCAATGGTTTGGGCATAGGTCAAAGATTAATCATCTTGACCAAAGTTGACTTTTTGGATAAAGATTGGTTTACTGGATCAAAAATTGGTCATTATGTCAAAAATTGACTATTTTAAACAAAATTAACTTTTTAGTCAAAGTTGACATATTGGGTCAATGGGTTGGTCATTGGGTTAAGGATTGACAATTTTGACCAAAGTTATCTTTTGTTCAAAATTTAACTTATTTAGGTCAATAAGGCGGTCAGTAGATTAAAATTGATAATTTTGAGCAAAATTAACTTTTTGGTCAAAAGTTGACTTATTGGGTCAATAGGTTGGTTATTGGGTCAAGGATTAACTATTTTGGCCAAAGTTGACTTTTAGTCAAAACTTAACAAATTGGTTCAATGGGTTGGTCATTGGATGAAGGATTGACCATTTTCACCAAAGTTGACATTTAGATCATTGTGTCAGAAATTGACCATTTTGACCCAATTTGACTTTTTGGTCAAAAGTTGGCCTTTTGGGTTAATGAGGTGTTCATTAGGTCAAAAATTGCCAATTTTGACCTAAATTGACTTTTTTATTCAAAAGGTGACCTATTGGGTCAATAATTGGCAATTATGTAAAAAATTTACTATTTTGACCAAAATTGACTTTTTGGACAAAAGTCAATCTATTAGGTCGGTGGATTGGTTATTGGGTCAAGGATTTACCATTTTGACCAAAGTTATCTTTTTGTTCAAAGGTTGACATGTTGGGTCAATGGGTTTGTCATTGGGTCAAGGATTGATAATTATGACCAAAATTAACTTTTTGCTTACAGATTTACTTATTGGGTCAATAATTGGTCATTAGGTCAAAAATTGTCTCTTTTGACCTAAAAAGTTAACCAATTTAGTCAATAGGTTGATCATTGGGTCAAAAATTAACCATTTTGACCAAAGTTGACTTTTTGGTCAAAAGTTGACCTATTTGATCATTGGATGGTCATTATGTCAAAAATTGATTATTTTGACCAAAATTGACTTTTTGGTCAAAATTTGACTTATTGGGCAATGGGTTCGTCATTGGGTCAATCATTGAGCATTTTGTCCAAAGTTGACTTTTTGGTCAGAGATTGACTTATTGGGTCAATAATTGGTCATTAATTATAAAAATTAACTACTTTTGTCATTAGGTGAAAAATTAATTATTTTGACGAAAATTAATTTTTTAGTCAAAAGTTGAGACATTGGGCCAACTGGGAGGTCATTATGTTAGAAGTTGACCATTTTGACTGAAATTAGCTTTTTTGGTCAAAAGTTGACCTACTTTGATCAAAAGTTGACTTATCATTTGACCAAAGTTGATTTTTTGGTCAAAAGTTGACTTATTTGGTCAATTGGTGGTCACTCAGTCAAAAATTGACTATTTTAACCAAAATTGACTATATATATATATTCAATTTTATTTAAAATTATTTTATTATTTTAATATTTTAAGTATAGTGTATTATTTATAAATATAATTTAAATATAAAAATTTTTAATAATTAAATAAATTATAAATAAATAAATAAATATATATAAATATATATATATATATATATAAATTTATATAATATTATTTTTTTGTTTTAAATAATTTAAGTACAGTATATTATTTATAAATATAATTTAATTATAAAAATATTTATTAATTAAATAAATTATATATATATATATATATATATATTTTTTTTTTTTTCTTTTTAAAATAAAGAGCGTCTTATGGCTCCCTACCCGTTGATATCATGTAAATGTTACAAAAAGAGGGGGGGAGGTGAAGCTCTTAAATTGTCGCCTAGAAGGGTTCGACCTCCACGGTACTACTCGACGCCAAACAAAAGTGCAATCATTGTAGCAATAACAGAAAATACAGCAAGTTTAATCTCATAATAAAAAGAACATATCAGGTAGCACGTCATGAATATCACAAGAAAATTAAAGTGTGGCTACACAGAAACGAAACTCCAGCAAGATAACAACTGGGTAAAGAAGAAATATTCCTCACTCCTTTTTCTGTGGATTTCAGTAGAGGCAATAAAAGAGTGATCGAGAGTATATAGTCGTGAAGCTGAGGTTCAAAGTATGCAGTAATAACTTCCTCCATGCAGGACGCTGGAGAGGATGTAATGGTTCGAGCGCCCTCCAGGAACATGCAGGTTGGAACCGAACCTGAACTTAAAACACACATATAAGGTTTATATATATATGTAAGGTTTATATATATATAAATATATATATATATATGTGTGTGTGTGTGTGTGTGTGTGTGTGTGTGTGTGTGTGTGTGTGTGTGTGTGTGTGTGTGTGTGTGTGTGTGTAAACCTGTGCAATTAGGAGGAAATCTAACAGCAAACGGCCAACGACAAAAGAGTTTGCATAGTCTTTAGATAGCAAAATAAAATACGTCATACATGAACTGGAAGGAATAGAAATCATGGCATATAAGGATTGCTGCATATAAGGATTGTTGCATATAAAGTTTGCTGCATGTATTTATATATAAAGCTATATATATAAATATATTTAATATTAAATTATATAGATAAATATATATAAGTTTATATACCATAATTGTATATATAGAATTCTTATATATATAAATAGCAATTTATATATATAGATATTTTGACATATGTATATCTATATATAGTTATGAAAAAATTTATACATTCATATCTATAAATATATATGTATGTATATATAACAAAGGGTTAGTACCGATTACTGCTCAAATAAAGAATAAGAAGATCAAGAGAATCGAAGAATTGGTATATCCACATTATCTCCATTGAGCAAAATTGATAGGTCTGAGGGCGGGTTAGTACCCACCAAAATCTGAGCGCTTAACGAACCGAGATTGGCCAACAAAATAGCTGGTATACTTCCTTCCCTGTAAATGAAATTCCAACTGATCGAGATATGATAAATGATGTATTTAATGTGATTTATATAATATATAATATACCACGGTATCGATATATTATTAGTTAAAGCAAGAAATAAATTAGACTAATCCACCTCAAAAATAACGCATTGCCATTTGAAACACATCGCAATAGAGACCGCCAACATTAAAGCATGAGCTTCGGACTGCAATGGAGTGTCCGCAATACAAGAGGAAGAAAAGTAGAGCATGCATTGTTTTTCTGAATTTTGGGCAACTCCACCAACCCCCGCACGGGACGGTCTCCAACTCCTATCGACATTAAATTTAACCCAACCAGTATTGAGCGGCTGCCATCTCACCAAAATAGGGAGTTGAGGAGAGGTAACTGTCTCATGAACACTGTGGTCAAAATGGGCAATGCCCAAGAAGAAACTAGCCTTCATATTACTTAGCTTATAAACCTTGTTAACATAGGCCAAAATGTTGGAGAAAATAGTATTGGAAGAAACCGAAGTGCATTTGTGATGAATGGCATTTCCTGTCATCCATAAAAACCAGCAAATAATAAAGGGATAGATGGTAAAAAAATGACTAGGCCGGTGATCGAAAGCCCATAAGTCATTTAAATCCTTACCCAGACGGACATAAGTGCCAAACCAACTACCCACTTTCATCCAAATAGAACAAGAGAAAGGACAAGTAATAAAAATGTGACGTAAAGACTCTTCCTCCATCTTTTCAAAAACAACATCTATAAGCTAACCGAAGTCCTTTCAACTTAAGAATATCATCGCAAGGCAAAACCTTATGAAAAATTCTCCATGCTAAAAAAGACATCGAAGGGGTTAAAGCATGTGACCAAATGCTCTTACCCCAAGAGGTTAGTTGAAAACAATGTAAATGGTAGTAAACCGTCTTCGAGATAGTCCTATTCGATGCAAATTTTGTTATAGGATAGTCAATCTTAGTCGAGTCAAAAGGGATGGTAGATATAAAGCTTGTATTATGACCCCAACAAGTTGATGCAAAAGCGGGATATTCCAAGTGTGATCATGCTAAACATCGGATACAAGAAGATCATCGTTAGCATCCAGTCCAAAAATGAAATTAACTGGAGACCAACTATCATGCCAAAATGATATGTTAGCATTGCCCAAGTCCTAGTAAATAAGGTGTTTAGCCCAATCCCTACAAGATAAGATTTGCTTCCACATTCGATAATCACCCTTCCTCCAGACAACGAGAGAAGGGTGACGATTCCTGCAATATTTATCACGCATAAAGGAAGACCATAACGAATCATGCTTACGAAAATTGAGCCAATGTTTGAATAAATTAATCTCAGCAATGTGGTGAAGTTGTTTGAATCCCAAACCACCGGCAGTGGTAGGTTGACATACTTTCTTTCAAGAGCACCACTTTTTACCAGAGTACGTACCCGCCCAAAGAAATTTATTAAAGCATCTCTCAATAATTTTTTGAGTGGCAATCTTAATGGGCAGGACTTGTAAACCATACAACACAAGGCTCTGAAGGATACTCTTAAGGATAGTAATACGACCACCAAAGGATAAGAACTTGTTTTTCCAATCAAGAATACGGTTTTTTTTTTTTTCAACAACCTCATCAAATTGAGTTTGTCTCGTCCTACCCTTAAGCAAATGAACTCCCAAATACTTTAAGGGAAGGGTGGAAATAACAAACCTAGTGTAGTGAGTAGCCGAGGAGGATTTCCTACCATCGACAGAGTTCCCAAAATATAAATGACACTTGGTAGCGTTGAAATGTAACTCGAAAATAGCTTGAAAGTCCTCCAAAAATTGGAAAATTTTCTTAATAGAAACCTTGGAAGCATTAGAGAAAAGGACGACGTCATCCGCATAAGCTAAATGGGAAACCAACACATTGGATTTAGAAGCAAAATGGAGATCCGACCTTTTAAAGAAGAGGTCATTTAAGAGACGAGAAAAATAATCAAAAACCAAATTGAAAATAGTGGGAGAAAGAGGGTCACCCTGCTTAATCCGACGGCCCGCACTGAAGTAGCCATGAACCTCACCATTAATAAGGATGTTATAAAGATTGTAACGAAGCCATTTGGAAATAAGTAAACATAAGGGGGTAGGAAAACCCCTAGCCCTGAGAACACTCAAAATAAAATCCCAACTCATAGAATCATAAGCTTTGCAGATATCCAATTTAGTTATCATATTGCCCCCCTACATTTTTTATCAATCTTGTGGATCATCTCTTGAGCTAACATGATATTATCAGTGATCCCTCTACCATGGATAAATGCCGACTGATTAGGAGATATATAAATTTAATAAATATTATTTTTTTATTTTAAATATTTTAAGTATAGTATATTATATATAAATATAATTTAATTATAAAAATATTTAATAGTCAAAAAAATTATAAATAAATAATTATATATTTGTATATATAAATAAATAAATAAATATATATATATATATATAAATTATTAAAATATTATTTTTTTATTTTAAATATTATAAGTATAGCATATTAATTATAAATATAATTTAATAATAAAAATATATAATAATGATTAAATTATAAATAAAAAATATTTATAGAGGTACATAAATATATATTTATATATAAAAAAAATTATTTAATATTATTTTTTTCATTTTAAATATTTTAAGTATAGTATATTATTTATAAATATAATTTAATTATTAAAATTATTAATAATTAAAAATAATTATAAATAAAAATATATATATAGAGGTACATAAATATATATTTATATATATAAAAAAATTTATTTAATATTATTTTTTTATTTTAAATATTTTAAGTATAATATATTATAAATAAATATAATTTAATTATAAGATTCTTTAATAGTTAAAAAATATATATATATATATATATATATATATATATATATATGTATAAATTTATATAATATCATTATTTTATTTTAAATATTTTAAGTTTAGTATATTATTTTTAAATATGATTTAATTATAAAAATATTTATTTGTTAAAAAACTATACATAAATATATAAATATATATTTAATTTATTTATATATATATATAATTATTTAATTTATATATATATATATATATATATATATATATATATAATACTATTTTTTAAAATATTTTAAGTAAAGTATATTATTTAGAAATATAACTTAATTATAAAAATATTTAATAGTTAAAAAAATTATAAATAAATAAATATATATGTGTGTATATATATATATTTATATTTATGTAAAATTATTTGTTATATTTTAAATGTTTTAAGTATAGAATATTATTTATAAATATAATTTAATTATAAATAAAAATATTGTTAAGTAAATTACAAATAAAAATTTATATATCGCTTTTAAAAATATATATATAGCTTTTAAAAATAATACCAAATTAATATATATATATATATATATATATATATATATATTAATTTGGCATTATTTTTTTATTTTCAATATTTTAAGTATATTATATTATTTATCAATATAATTTAACTATAAAAAGTTTTAATAGATTAATAATTTTTAATTAAATAAATATATATGTGTATATATAAATATATATATTTATATATATATAAATTTATATAATATTTTTTTTTATATTAAATAACTTAAGTACAAGTATATTATTTTATTAATATAATTTTATTATAAAATTATTTAATAATTAAATCAAATATAAATATATATATAATATTATTTTTTATTTTAAATATTTTAAGTATAGTATATAATTTATAAATATAATTTAATTATAAAAATATTTAATAGTTAAATAAATTATAAATAAATAAATGTATATATGTATATATATATATATATATATATTATTTATGTAATATTATTTTTTTATTTTAAATATTTTAAGTTTATAAAATTATGTTTTTTTTATTTTAAATACTTTAAGTATAGCATATTATTTATAAAAACAATTTAATTATAAAAATATTTAATAATTAAAAAACAATAAATCAATATATATATATATATATATATATATTATATATATATTTATATGTATATATTTAAATAAATATATTTTTATATATATTTAAATTTATTTAATATTTTTTTATTTTAAATATTTTAATTATAGTATATTATTTATAAATTTAATCTAATTATAAAAATATTTAATAGTTAAATAAATTATAAATAAATAAATATATGTGTTGTGAATGTGTGTGTATATATATATATATATATATATATATATATATATATAAATTTATATAATATTTTTTTATTTAAAATATTTAATGTATAATATATTATTTTTAAATATCATTTAATTAAAAAAATATTTAATAATTAAAAAAATTTTAAATATATATATATATATATATATATATATATATATATATATATATATATATATAAATGTAAATTTATATAATATTATTTTTTTATTTTAAATATTTTAAGTATAGTATATTATTTATAAACATAATTTAAATATCAAAATGTTTAATAGTTAAATAAATTATAAAAAAATATAAATATATGTATATTTAAATAAATAAATAAATAAATAAATAAATAAATAAATAAATTTAGATAATATTATTTTTTTATTTTAAATGTTTTAAGTATAGTATATTATTTACAAATATAATTTAATTATAAAAATATTTAATAATTAAATAAATTATAAATAAAAATATTGGGTCAATGGGTTTGTCATTGGGTCAAGGATTGATAATTTTGACCAAAGTTCACTTTTTGGTCAGAGATTAACTTATTGGGTCAATATTTTGTCATTAATTTAATAATTGACCTTTTTGACTAAAATTGACTTTTTGGTCCAAAGTTGACCTATTGGGTGAATGAGTTTTTCATTGGATCAAGGATTGACAATTTTAACTAAAGTTAACTTTTTGGTCAGAGATTGACTTATTGGGTCTTTAATTCAAAAATTATTTATTTTGACCAAAATTAACTTTTTGGTCAAATGTTAACCTATTAGGCCAATGGGTTGGTCATTGGGTCAAGGATTGACCATTTTGACCAAAGTTGACTTTTTGGTCAAAAGATGACCTATTGGGTCAATGGGTTGGGCATTAGGTCAAAGATTAACCATCTTGACCAAAGTTGACTTTTTGGTCAGAGATTGGTTTACTGAGTCACAAATTGGTCATTAAGTCAAAAATTGACTATTTTAATCAAAATTGACATTTTGATCAAAAGTTGACTTATTGGGTCAATGAGTTAGTCATTGGGTTAAGGATTGACTATTTTGACCAAAGTTATCTTTTGGTCAAAATTTGACCTATTTAGGTCAATGAGGCGGTCAATAGGTCAAAAATTGACAATTTTGAGCAAAATTGACTTTTTGGTCTTAAAGTTGATGATTTACTTTAATGTGATTTAATTATGAAATTTTAATCAATGATTTTAAGTTTGGAATGGTGTTTGATTCATTTAAGTTAAACTTTTTATCGATATTTTATGTTAATTTAATTTTTTTTAGATTAACTTAGGTCAAAAGTGGTGTTCAAATTGTTTATTAAATTTTGATGATTTAATTTAGATTAATTTTATTAATTAATTTAATTTTTACATTATGTTTTAAGGTAAGTTGTCTTAAAATTATTTAAAATTTGCAAATTTAATTTAAGTTTATCTTGAAATGATTTTAAATTAGTTTCAAATATTTTAGTTTACTTTTTAATTATTTAACATTTTAGGCTTTAATCAATTATTAAATTGTTTAATGATGTAGGTTTTAATTAAATTAAGAATTATTTACTTTTAATCATTTAATTATTAATTTCACATATCATCTTAAGATTAAGAGTTAAATATTATTAAGTGATTTATTTAGGGATTTTTAAATTAAAGAATCAATATCTCTTAAATTATATCCCCATTTTAATAATCCAATTTTAATTAATCTTCCAAAATTTAAATTATTTAAATAATTAAAGTTTCATTTTTGTTTATTAAAGTGATAAAAGGGTTCCAACCCTTTGATTTCCCAAAGTTTCAATAATCTAAGAGAAAATTAAAATCAGATATTTTACCCCCATTTTGATTAAACCTAAAGTTTTAATTAGGGGTTAAAATCTTTTAATTACCTTTATGTCCCTTTAAGCTTATTTATTTTATAACTCATTAAATTAAGCTTAAATGAACTTAAGATTTTTATGCCACTTCACTCACATGTCAATTAAGACATTAGAGGGGAAAATGTGATTTTTCTAAATTTAATTTATTTATTTATTTATTTTTAATGGAAAATAGGGGTTTTCCAAGAAAATTCACCAACATGACCAAGGTAAAGTTTCTCTCCTTAAGAAAATTATGAGATGTTCCTAATGATCAGAGGACCACTTGGACCAAGTTTGGTGATTTTTTAAATTTTTATGATTTTTCTTTGATTTATTAGAATTAATTTAGTGGGAAGCTATAAAATATATTTTTTTAATTCAAAAATTATTTTAAGGCTTTGAAATTAAATATCTTAACCTAAAGACTTAGGAAAAATATTTAATTGGTTCCTAAGTGATTAGGGGACCAAATATGACATTTTTATGATTTTTATTATTTTTGTGATTTTTAATATTTTTTAATTATTAAAAATATTAAAATATGCTTAAAAATGAAATTTTTTAAAAAATTACAATTTTATTTTTCATAGACTCCTTTGATATCAGAGAAGTCCCAAAATCAATTTGGTGAATCTTTGAAATGTATTTTTGGATTTATGAATTTTTAAAGTTTAATTTTGATTATGTGGCTTGATTAATCCATTTAATAGGATTAAACATTTTCAATTGACTTCAAATTTTTATGTGAGGTTCCCCTTATCCTAAAGATCAGTGGAGAATTATTTTCAAGTCATTTTAATGTGTGATTAACTCTAATTAATTAAAGTTAAATTTAGAGTGATTAGGCCAATTAGGATTATCCTTAATGAATTAACTCAAACCATAATTATCCTAGGCTCCTCTGGTCATAAGGAACTTCACCAAATTTTCCTAGAATTTTCTAAGCAACATGCTAATTTTTGGAGTTAAAATGTCAAAAAATAGTGACATAAACTGGATAAATACATAACTTGTCATAGGGATGGCCTCTGACCTAGAAAAATTCAGGGAATGTTCCCCAAGTCAGAGGCTTCGAAAGCCCTATGGTCTCATGCCATGGTGAAATGTCTATGCAAATGGAGAATTGAAATTCCAAAATTAGTAAATAATTAATTAAAAATAAAATACTCATCAAATTAACTCAATTCTTTTTTCACATTATTCTCCTCTGTTCACTGAGCAAGAGGGTATTTTTCTTTTATTTTTGTGCTTTTTCTATTTAAAGATATTATTTTTTTAATTTTTGGCTATTTAATTAAATCAGAAAAATATTATTTTCGTATTTATCCACGTCGGTGATCTTTTAATTTCTGGCTATTTAATTAAATCAGAAAAATCCTATTTTCCTACTTATCCACGTCGGCGCCGCGTCAACCTACTACGAATCGAACTCCACCCGTCGTCTTCTGATTCGACACCTTCATCTGACTCAGCTGCCACGCAGTCTGCGGTTCACGTTCCATCTCCTAGTCCGACACCATCTGAGCCGTTCATTCGATACACACGTAATCCGACGGCGGCCGATCATCATCTTCGGCTGGCGTGCACCCGTGACCATCGAACATCTAACCCTAATATCTCCCTCGATTCTCAATGGATTTTTGAGTTCTTATGCTCTATGGATTTGTCTTGAGAAGACGAACACATCCATATGGTTAACATGCCATGAAATTAAGCCAAACTAAGTGGAGAATTCACAGAAGCTCAGGAGGAAGGAAGAGTCCATACCTTGGCTCTGAGAGGTTAAGCCTCAATCAGAGATGCTCAACACTTTCGTTGGAGTGCAAGGAGGCTAGGGATGAAGCCTGGAGCTATGGTGCCTAGACTTGACTTCCACCAGGCCCGATCACAATGCTTGGAGGCTGGAACAACTGGGTGGCCTGGAGAGGGGGCTTTCACTGGGGAATTCCTTCTCTACCTCTGGTGATGGTGTGAGAGGAGTTAAATTAGATTTGGTGAAGAATTGGGGAGTGTCCTATTTTTAACCTGATTTCAGCTGAGAAATTGAGCTCAGCTGGGGGGATTCAGGGCAGGAGAACAGTGGGGATGAGCTTCTTTTGGCTAGGAGGAGTTCTGGAGTGATTTTGGCAGAGTTTCCCTAAGGTTTGTTTCAGCACCTTTCATGGTGAGAGGTGTGGTGTTTCAATAGGTAGGGCTAGAGGGCTTTCCAAGGGCAATTCAGGGTTGGGATCAGCTGCCTAGGGGTGAAGAAGAAGAGCCATGGAGTCCAATTAGAATGGGACAGCTCAGCAAATTAATTTTGAATTTTTGAATCCACCTAAGCCTCTCAACCTGGTGTTTTCTAGTGACTGCGATGGCTAGCTGGCCACAATCAGGTCAGGAAAAAGTAAAGTGATGCCAGAGAGGTTGAGTGGTGGAATCAATTTGAGTATTTGATGGCTTTGGGGTGGAGATTTAATGGATATTTAGGATTTGGGTTAGGTGAGGCTAACTTGGGTTTATCCCTTGGTCCAAAGGCTAGATCTTTTCCCAAAGGGATTGGAGCTGGTCTTGAAGTCCTTAAGGAGGTTTGGGTGAGCATAGATGGCTAGTTTTGAAGTTTAGGGAGGAGATTTGATAGTTTAAGAGTGAGGAAAATTTGATAAGAAGGGAGAAGGGAAGCGTCACCTCCCCTTGCCTAAATTTGGCAAATATTGACTTTGGCATGTCATGGAAGAGTCCATGGGTCATGCCATGCTATGTGTGAGGCCATGAGATGATTTCATGCAAAAGGAATTAATTGGTTTTTATGAATTTTGGAAATTATGCCATAATGCTTAATTTAAGTAAAGAGTCATGTACATGTATGGAATGCTTCATGTAATGCCATGTTGTGATGATTAAAATGCCATGGGATGATATTAATAGGAAATTATGACATGTGGGCTCAATTTTGGGATTTTAAAATTTAATTAAGTGGGCTTTTCAAAATGCATAAGGGTATGGGCCTTTACACATGCATGTGATGATTTGAAATTTTGAAATCAAATGGGATGACTAAATTGAATTGGAATTGATTGAAATTGGCTTTAAATATGTTGAAGTTTGATTGAAAATTATTTTTGAGAATTTAGATTGGTCATGGGGTTTAATTTGAGGAGGATTTGGGCTTATGGGCCAAAATTGGGCTTTTTGGCCCATGTGAATTTTAAGAGGGTTTTAGGCCAAAATTTTGATTAAATGAGTGTTGGTTTTGGTATAGAAATGTGTTAGGCAAGTTTTAGGAAAATTTTGAAGAAAATTTGAGTAGATTTGGATTGGATTTGGGTATGTTTGGGTTCATGGGTGATTTAGGGTAAAAATGGGGTCTAGAGTATTGAATTCAAATGTGAACCAAATTAGGCTTGGTTTTTGTTGAAATTAGTATTAATAATATTGAATTGAAGTTTAGGATTGAATTTGATCAAAATTGGGATCAATTGGGCTAATTTGGCTTGACATTGGGTCCATTTGGGTTAGGATTGGGTCAAATTGGGGATTTTGGCAAAAGTGGGCTAAATTGATAAAATTGGCCTATGGTGTAGTTGAACAAAATGACATTGAGAATATTTGAGATTTTATGGAATTTGCTGGGAATTTTTGGAATTTTGGGCGAAAAGGGTATTTTAGGGAATTTTAGATAATTTTGGAAGTTTTTTTTTTGGAGAGTTTTGGGGTAGGCTCATGGATCTCACCCAAGTCTAACCACTTTGGGACCAAGCTTAGCCAAATGGTAACCACTTTATGATTCTTCACATATTGACCTTAGCCATCTTAGTAAAAGATCGGTGGCTTCAGTTTAATTATGTGAGTTTCTTAAAGGGTGAAAGGGGCAAGTTCAAAGTTTAGGGTTAAAGGGTAAAATGGCTTAAGAGTGTGTGTGTGTGCAAGAGAAGCTCAGGGCACCCAGGTTCACCCTAAATCCAAACAATCCTATAGGAACTCACTACTGATTGCCCATATGGTGATTTTAACCTTCCAAGGTGATTTAGAGGTTTGCAACCATCCAAGTGGGATCCCAAGAGGAGTCAAGAAGTAGCTGAATTGCTAAAGGGTGGGTCCTAATTCTAGTCCTCTAGGATAGTCAAGGAGAAACCTTATGGCTAGATCCTAAGAAGCTCTAAGGAAAGAAAAGACCTCACCAAAAATGAGGTCAACAGCAGAAAATCCTCCAAAGTTAACTCATCTGACACCTTGGTGTTCCCTCAGTTTCTCTGTGAAGCAGCAGCTGGAAGGTCTCCTTGCCCCTTTGGTCATTCCACTGGCTGCAAAGATGGTGAACCAGCTATTTTTTTCACTGATAATGAACTTTCACAACTTAATGAGGAGTTTAAATTTACTTTTGTTAGGAATTTTACTTTGGGCCACCCTAAGATGGATTCAGTTAGAGCTTATTTCCAATCTTTTAATTTTTTGGGAGATTGGCAGATTGGATTGTTGGATGGCCGTCACCTACTGATCCAACTATCTACTGAAGAGGACTATGTAAGATTATTTGCTAAACAATCCATTTCCATTGCTAGGTCAGAGATGAAGTTGTTTAAATGGACCCCAGATTTTGACCCCAGGAAGGAGCCTCATGTGGTTCCAATCTGATTCAAATTCCCTGAATTACCAATCAGGTTCTTCAATCAAAATGCCATTTTCAACATTACAAAAGCTTTGGGCACTCCTCTTAGAATGGATGCTCCTATCAAAAATAAGGCAAGGCTTGCAGCTGCAAGAGTTCAGGTGTAAAGATATGTTACTCTTCCACCTATTAAAAGGTTATGGATTGGTTCAGACCAAGAAGCTTACTGGCAGGAAGTAGTGATGGATCAAACTCTTTATTACTGCACTCATTGCAGGATGTTTGGTCATACCACCAATAGGTGTTATAAACTACATGCACCTCCCAGAAGACCTCCTAACCCTGTGTTGATTCCACCTCAACCTCCATCCTTTTCCCCTCTTCACATCCCCCCATCTCCCCCCACTATCCCTATCCCCCAGCCTCCCTTATAACCTCCCACTTTTTTTCCCTAATTTGATACACAGATTGCTCCTCCTGCTCCTTTGGAGATTTCAGATTCCCATACCACCCAACCAGCTGCTTTTGATTCTCCTAGTGTAATGGTAGCTGCTGTCAATGACTCCCCAGTGAATTCTCCTGGGTTCGTTGCGCTGGACCTAAACTTCAAGAAAGAAATGGTAGATGGTTGGAATATACAAAAGTCTAAAAGAAAAAGAAAGGATTTTCTGAACTAAAGAATCTTATGGATGATCAACAACTTCTAATGGGACCTTTTTCAGATACTTTAAGACAAATTCCTCTCCCTAAGACTAGGGGGAAAGGGCTAGCCCATTCTAATGATTAACTTCCTTTATTGGAATGTGAGAGGGATAGCTCACCCTGCCTCTCTTCACAGATTGAAGTTCTTAGTGAGAAAATATAATATTTAGTGTATTGCTCTTTTGCAGCCTCTAGTTTCTAAAGACCCTCAGAAAATCTCTATCAAATTCCCTCAATTTCATGTTCATTACAATTCAAAAAATAAAATTTGGTTGTTGATGAGGAAAGAAATCAAATACAGAATCTTGATAGATGACCCTCAATTTGTTCATTTACATTTTTCCATTGATGAGAAAACTGGATTTGCTACTTTTATCTATGCTAGTTGTTCAGCCATTTTACAAAACCAACTGTGGAGTCAAATTATTGCTTTAGGACAGAATCTTCCTTCCCCATGGATTGTGGGGCGGGGGGATTTCAACTGCCTACTGTCCCCTTCTGAAAAAAGAGGGGGAGACCCCCCTTGCCAAACCTATGAAGAATTTTTTTGATGCTATACAAGATGCCAATTTATTTGACCTGGGATTCTCTGGCCCTATGTTCAATTTGGAGAAGGGGCTCACTCGGGAAAGGCTTGACAGGTTTCTTGCCAACAATGGCTGGCTGCAAACTTATCTCCATACTACTGTCTCTCATCTAGCCATGTCTAGATCTGACCACAAACCTTTGTTGATCTCCTTAGCCAACTCTCTACCCCCAAGGTCTCATCCTTCAGGTTTCAGAATTAGTGGCTTTTACACCCTGGTTTCTGCAATCAGGTATCTAAGGTTTGGCTTAGTTGTCCCCACCTTGATCTTTGGCTCAATCTTTGGAATCTTCAAAAGAAGTTGGGTTATCATCTCAAGAGTTGGAATTGGGAATGTTTTGGTAATGTGTTGGATAAAGTTAATAAAGCTGAGCAGAATACTAAAATTAAAAAGGAGTAGTTTCTGAAAGGGTTGATTTCAGAACAGGATCTTGCCTTGGCCAATGAAGATTTGCTTTCTAATACCTGTTATTATGAAACATTCTTAAGCGTAAATTAGCTCGGTACTAAATTCATTGATGGGGATAGAAACTCTAAGTTATTTCATGCTTGCATTAATTATGAAGGAAATGCAACATGATCATATCTATTAAAAATGCCAAGTGGAGTTAAGGTGTTCATGTCTGAGGAGATTTCTAAAGAAGCAATTAAGTACTTCCAGCATCTATATTCCAAGGGACCAATCAGGCATATCTAATTTTAGAAAGAGTTATTTGATGAGCACAGGCACCAAGCTTATGGTTGGGACTTGACTATGACTTCTTCTACTGATGAAATCAAGAGGGCTTTAGATTCCATTGGGGGTAATAAGGCTGCTGGCCCTGATGGTTACACCACTGAGTTCTATAAGAAATCTTGGCCTACTGTGGGTCCAGATGTCTGCAGGGCTGTACAAAGTTTTTTCAATGGCAAAGATCCCCCCCGGTAATTCACTGCTTCCACTATTGCTCTTATCCCTAAATAAAATTCCAGGGCTACTTGGGAAGATTACAGACCCATTAGCCTTACTACAGTCATCTCCAAAATTATCAGCAAAGTTATGATGGTCAGGCTTCAACCCCATCTTCCCTATCTTATTAGAGAGAATCAGGTGGCCTTTGTTAAGGGCAGGTATATTGGTGATAACATTCTGATTTCCCAGGAACTTCTACGTGATCTGGACAGGAAATGTAGGGCTAATAATATTATTTTCAAATTGGATCTGAAAAAGGCTTATGATACTATTGAATGGGACTTCATTCCGAGGTGCTCGAAGGCTGGGGATTCTCTCAATCTTTCATTCGAGTTCATCGGAAGATGGTCACAGAATAATGCTCACTCCATATTAATCAATGGGACCCCTCAAGGATTCTTCCATGCTTCTAGAGGTATCAAACAAGGTGACCCACTTTCTCCTTACATTTTCATCTTGGCTCTTGATTATTTGTCCAGGAATCTTAACTCTTTGGGATACCACCACCCACATTTGGCTTACAATCATAGATCCAATTTAATCATTACTCACCTAGCCTATGCTGATGATATCATTATTTTAACCAAAGCCACTAAGTCGGTTGTTAAAGCTCTACTCCATTGTTTAGATCAATTCCGAACTTTTCCGGTATGCGAATCGAATAAAAGGAAATGCCAAATTCTCTTTAGTTCTCACAACTCTATTAACATTAAGCACTCGGATTAAAGAGCAACCGGCTTTGCATTGCTTCTCTTCCTTTCAACTATTTGGGAGTTCAATTACTCAAAGGTAGGGTAAAACAAACACAATTTGCTGAAGTGGTGGACAAAACCTTATCTCAAATCAATTGCTGGACTTCATCTTTTTTGTCCAATGGTGGGAGAATTACCTTGGTGAAAAGTATTCTTAATTCCTTCCCAACTTATATTTTGCGGATGTCGGACATGAAGAAGTCCACTCGTATTAGCTAACGGAATCCTTAACAAATTTCTTTGGGCCGGCCAAAGAAATCAAATTCATTGGTTAGCTTGGTGGAAAATGTGTAAACCCACTTGTGCTGGTGGCTTGGGGTAAAGTCCTTTCAACAACTTAGACATATTAACCTTTGTAATCTCTAGATTAGATTCGGTGGCACAAGAATCTTTATGGGCTCATTTCATGCGGGGTAAGTATTGCAAAGACTCTCATCCACTCTCGGTGGCCAAGAACTCGGGTGATTCCAAAATTTGGTCCAGCCTTCTTAATTGCAGAAATCAAGCTAAAAAACTACTTTTGTGGAACCTGGGGATGGCCAGATCAATTTTTGGTTGGACTGCTGGACATATAATGGGGAAAGATTAGTTCCCCATTCACCCAATTACAACTCTAACCTTCTAGTAAAGGATTGCTAGACTGATACCAGCTGGAACATTCAACTTCTGAACTCCTTACTATCAGCAAATCAAGTGGAGATGGTTCTAAGGACCAACATGAACAATTCTAACAAGGATAGATTGATCACTTAGACAAAACCTACATATAAATTATCATCACTCATCATGCAATCCACATACCATTTTGAAGACCTAAAATGGGGCAAAGCTATTTGGTGTAAATTTCTTACTCCTTCTATGTCTTTCTTTTGCTGGAAGATATGGTATAACATCATTCCAATAGATGATCTTCTCAAATTAAAAGGGCTGAGAGGACCTTCCAGGTGTTCTTTTTGTTGTAAAGAGGAAGAAACTGCTGAGCACCTTGTCGGCACATTTTTAGGTTGTGTGTTTTATTTTGAAAAGGGGGTCGCCTAACAGAAGTTGTTGGCGAATTTTTTTTTAATATAATTTAAATAAATAATTTGAAAAGTAGTATTCTATTTTGAAAATAATTTTAAGTTTGAAAATTTTAAGATATGAAATCAAACTGATCTCGCATCCCAAATAGTTTGTATAAACGAGCACCGCACCACAAACCGTGTATCTATCCCTAAGGATAGACACACTGCTTGATGGTGGGGCTCGATTAAATAAACTAAAAGGTTTGTGACATCCGTTTGGTCTGCGAACCAATTTTATAAGACGACAAATTCCCCTGCTTAATATGACGGCATTAAACAGGGTTTATATTACCTGGGTTCTTTAAAATTCCCTATAAGGGCAAGCCCCTATAGTTAATTACATCTTAAGTGACGGGAATCACCTAAGAAAACTCTCGATAATAATCAATAATTACTGCTCTCAAGAATTTCAAAGTTTAAGTTTTCAAAGGATTGAATTTTGGAATTTCAATAGGGAATGGATCAAGTTTAGAACATTTTTGTTTTGAGAATTCAAAGGAAGAAAGGTAGGAGAAATCACGGATTCGAAGTGAACTTCGATAATTTCCCGACTATCCTATTGTTTGGCTTGGATTTAGGAAAGTCCTAATGTTTATTTAATGTTTTGATCTTGCCAATTTTAGTTAATTAGGACTTATATTTATATGCTAGAATCATACAAATAGCCTTGAAGATGTGAGGGTTTATGTCGTATCGGACGACTACCTCGGAATCCTAAGTCCGGTTAGGGCCTAATTTACATGACCTGATCATGCAAATGCCTAACAAAAAGGTTGAGGATTTATGTTGCACTAAGCAAACTACCTCGAAATCCTATGGCTTTGTTATTTAATTCTAGGAAAGTTTTGCTGAAGTAGACTCAGGTTTTGCTGATGACGATGGCCGTGCTGCCCACCATGCTCCGAGCTCCTTGTTGTTGCAGAGGTTTAGTTTTAGAAGTCATAAATCAGGGGATGAGAAAAGTGTTTTGGTTCAGAGAAAATCTTAATTTCCAAGTGTTTTTTGTGTTTTAATTAAAACAAATCTTAAAGTTGATTATAACGACACCGGTTAAGATCCCACGGTTCCATCCTTCCGGCATCATTATTTTATCGGATTCACTTAGTCCAGATGAATTTGCTAAACTCAATCGAATGAGTTCCACACTTTCAGTTAGACCGTGGGAAATCCCGTTAGCAACACGTAGGTTACATCATCCGAGGTATTCCCGATCATCCAACAGGACGTTTTAATTTAGTTATAATTGTAGTTTTGTGTTCTGTTTGTGATTAAACTTTGAGTTGTTTTATATTTTGAAATGTTGTGGCGGTGAATTTTATCTGACAATGACTTTTAATTTAGTTTTGGTTTCAGTTTTAGGGACTATCCTAAAGGTGTGGGTTTTCATGCAACAATTGTTTATCATGCAAGAAAAGTAAGTGCAATGCGATTAAATAAATTGCAATAATGTAAATTGCAAGAAAATAAATTGCAATAAAATAAAAGTGTACCTGGAGGGTCTTCCCGTCATTCCAAGCTGCACTTAAAACGCAATTAGAATATTTAAGCAAGTTCCTAGGTAAAGTTAAGGGAAGGGTTATGGTTTTCTACCAAATTCCTAATCCTATAGCTAGTCATTTCCTATGACGTCTAGCTTTCTTGTGTTTTGGTTTGAAGACGATTTTCTTCATCAAAGAACAATTGAGTTCAATTGTTCTTATAAATATCCTATCATATTGAGGAAGTGCTTAAGAAGAATCTTAAACATCTTTTCAATACTTCTAGGATTGTTTTAAGTCCAAATGAATTCAATTACACAAATGAATTTATCGTCCGAGGTTTAGTTAAGTTTTGTTATTATCTTACTCAGTGAACTAGGATGTTTGAATATCCTATAAGTGAAGTAACATTTCATTTAATATTACGTTTAGGAGTTATGATAACTAAAGCTTTCGAGGGTAAATTGGTATTCAAATGGTTTGTGATTTAGTTTAATTTCAATTAATGGGTTTAAATTTGGAATAGTGTTCAAGTTATTTTAGATTTATTTTGAATTCTTTATGTCTTTGGTGATGTTATATTTAATTCAACTTAATTTAATTTAATTTAATTTAATTGAGTTTTAATTTAATTTAATTCAATTTAATTCAATTTAGTTTGATTTGATGTTAAATTAAATTAATTTGATTTGATTTAATTTTAATTTAATTTAATTTGATTTAATTTAATTTAATTTAATTTAATTTAAATTAATTTAATTTATTCATTTAATTTAATTTAATTTGTTTATTTAATTTAATTTAATTTAATCTTTAATTTAATCCAACTTAATTTAATTTTAATTTAATTTAATTTAATTTAATTTTTAATTTATTTTTATTTTTAATTTTAATTGAAATTTTAAAAGAGTTTAATAATTTAATTTTAGTTTAATGATTAAGTCTTTTAATATTTTGAATTTGAGTTATCACTTTAATTAAGAATTGAATATTAATGAGATAATTAATTTAGGGATTTTTAAATTAAAGAATAAATCTCTTCCTAATAATATCCCTATTTTAATAATTCCAATTTTATTATTCTTCCAAATTTAACCAATTATTTAATTAAGGTTTAATCATTTTAAATTGTTTAATGGGTTTCTACCCTTTAATTATTTAAATTTCAATCATCCAAATCAGATTAGGATCAAATATTTTACTTATTAATTTTTTATTAAACCTAATGTTTTAATTAAGGATTAAAAATTTTAATTACCACTTTTACCCTTTAAGCTTAATAATTTCATAACTCACTAAATTGAACTCAAATGAACTTGAAATTTTTATGTGACTTCACTCATATGTCAATAAAGACATGAGAGGAGAAAATGTGATTTTTCTGAATTTAATTTATTTATATAATTATTTTTGGTGGAAAATAGAGATTTCCAAGGAAAATTTAATAACATGACCAAGGGAAAGTTTCTGTCCTTAAGAAAATTAGGGGACATTCCTAATGACCAGAGGACCACTTGGACCAATTTTGGTGATTTTTTGAATTATATTATTTTTATTATAATTATTTTAAGTTTTGGAGTGTTAATTAATTTAAAAATAAAATAAATGTTGAAAAATGAATTTTATATTTTTCAAAAATCTCTCTAATATCAAGGAAATCAGAGAATCAAATTTTACAATTTTCTGATTTTCCTATGATTTATTATAATTATTTTACTGAAAAATGCTAGAAAATACATTTTTTAATTTTAAAATTACCTTAGGGCTTTAAAATTTAATATCTCACTAAATAGACCTAAGAAAAATATGGGGTTTGTTCCTAAGTGATTAAAATTCAAAATGTGACATTTTGGTGAATTTTATTATTTTTGTGATTTTCATTATTTTTTAATTATTGAAAATATTAAAATAATATTAAAAATCAATTTTTTTAGAAAATTGAAATTTTAATTTTCTTAAATTTCTTTGATATCAGAGAGGCTTCAAAAATAATTTGGTGAATTTTTGAAAGATATTTTGAAAGTTATGAATTTTTAAAGTTTAAAATGGCTAAATGGCTTAATCAACCCAATTAGTAGGGCTAACCAAGTCCAATTGACCTCAAATTTTTATGGTGGGTTCCTCTGATCCTAAAGGTCAGTGGAGAATTGATTTCAAGTCAATTTGATGTATGGTTAGCTCTAATTAATTAGAGATCCATTTTGGGTGTTTAAGCCGATTAGGGTTGTTTTAAATGAACTAACTCAAAACCTATTTTTCCTAGGGTCCTCCGGTCATAAGGAACATCACCAAATTTTTCTAGAATTTATTTCACAACATGCTATTTATTGGAATTAAAATACTCAAAACGAGTAACATGAATTTGAAAAATCAATAACTTTTCATAGGGATGGCCTCCGACTTTGGAAAATTCGGGAAATGTTCCCAAATTCGGAGGCTTCAAAAGCCCTATGGTCTCATGCCATGGTGAATTGTATACATGCATAGAGAATTAAAAATATGCAGAGAGTAAATAAATTATTAAAAATAAAATACTTGATGAAATTAAATAATTTCTTTTCCACATTATTCTCCTCTGTTCACTGAGCAAGAAGGTATTTTTATTTTATTTTTCCGATTTTTCTACACAAAGTTATGAATTTTTGAAGTTTAGGGAATTAAATAAATCAGAAAAATCCCTAATTTTCTATTTATCCACGCGGCGCCGCGTCATCCTCGGCGATCTCCGAACGCACCGCGCGTGGCGCGCTCCCATTCGACGCCGCCGCTCGACTCGGCGCCCGGACCCCGCGGTTCTCGTACGCGTCTCCCGGTCCGACGCCATCCGAGCCGTCCGTCCGCGCGTGTATTGAATGGACGGCATCCGTTCATCGTCCCCGAGCGTCCTCACCGAGAGCCGTCCATACTAAATCCCTAAGATCTCACTCGATACTCGATGGATTTTCATGTTCTTATGCTCTATGGATTCGTCTTGAGAAGACGAACACATCCATACGGTGATCATGCGATTGAAATTAACGCATTTGAAATGGAGAATGTTCGAAGCTCGGGATGAAGAGTGAGGCTCATACCTTTGCTCGGAGAAGTGTGGCTTCGATCCGAGGGTTGTTGCACCTTCGATTGGATCCCAGCAAGCTCATAGATGAAGTCTCCCGGTGCGGTGAATTGTCTAGGTGTGATTTCGACCAAGCCCGATCACAAAGCTTGGAGGCTCGAGCAAGCTGGGTGGCTCTGGAGATGGGGCTTTCTTGGTGGACACCTTCCCTTGGTCCGGTGAAGGTGTAGAACCAATCAATTTGGGGATTGGCTCACTCGTGGAGAAGTGTCCCGGTTTTGGGCTTGGATTTCAACTACGAAATTGAGCTCGCGGAGAAGAAATGGCAGGGGGATTTCGGTGGGGATCAAGTGCTCTGTGTATGGGGAGTAGTACGGAACAATTTTGGCGAGTTTCCTTAAGGTTTTGTTTCAGCACCTCTCATGGCCGAGAGGGGTGGTGTTTAAATAGGAGAGGGTGGAGGGCCTCCGGGGAGAGTTAGGGCTTGGGATCGAGCTGCTCTTGGCAAGAGAAGAACAGCTCCAATGGCCAGCTGGGGATGGGGCGGCTCGGCGAGTAAGAATTCCAAGTTGGGCTCACATGTGAGCTCTCGGCCATGGTGTTTTCCGGCGACCTGGTGGCTGGCCGACCAGGCATTGGTCACCATCTTGGTCAGGGAGGTCAGGGCTGGGGCTTAGTGCAATCAATTGGCATTGTCCATGTGTAAAGGGTTTGATTTAGATGGAATGGGGGAGGAGCTAATTTTGGGTCCAAATGGGTCCAAGTCATGGATTTAGGTTTGGTTCACCCTCCAAGGCCTGATTTTGGGCTGAGGGAATCGGGTAAGTCGGCTAGCTTAGTGGGGAGAAGTCACCATCTAAGTACATTTATGTTTAATCAAGGTTTAGAAGAGTCATGAAAAGGCTTAATCTCCCTTAAGGGAATCATTAAAGGACTCCCTCCCTTTGCCAAAAATGACATGGTGATGTGTAAAGTGGTCTGCCATGGCTTGCATATGGCTTGTGCATGGCTTCATGGCTCCATTTGGCTTGGGAAAAGATTGGGTCGATTTCATGAAAATGGATTTTAGGAATTTTTGATAATTTAATGGAAATTTGTATGAAACTTGATTTGGAATGATTTGATGATGAATTTAGGACTTAGGGAATGGCTTTAATTAAGTGGATGGCAAATGGAGATGTCATGTGGGCTTTAGGGTGGATTTTGGGCTTTTTGAAAGGGTTTTAGATGGGCTTTTAAGATGGTTTAGGAAAGTGGGCTTTTGAATTTTAAAATGGATTTTGGGATGAAATTTTGGTAAAAGCTTGGGACAAATAATTGTTGGGTTTAGCTCATGGATGTGTTATGAGTGACTTGAAGCAAATTGGGAGTGATTTGGGTTTGAATTGGGTTGAATTTGGGCTTCTTTTGGTGAATGGGCCAATATAGGTCCAAGTGGGCCAAGTTGGGCCAATGTTGGGCTAGGGTTGAAATTGATGTAAAATTAATGTTGAGAAATGTTTATGGGAGTGTTTCAAAGAGGTTTTGACTTTGGTTGGGCTTTGATTTTGGGGTTTGGGCTCATTTGGGTTAGATTTGGGTTTAGGTCGAAATTGGGCCTTTTAGCTTTGGGTTGAATTTGAGTGGGGTTTGGGTCCAAATTTTGGGCAAATCATGTTAGTGTTTTTGCTTGTGGGGATGCTAAGGAAGATTTATAAAACATTTGGGGTTAATTGGAGTTGAATTGGGTGAGTTTGGGTCATGGGTCCAAATTGGGCTTTAAGGCCAAAAGTGAGATTGGATCCAAATGACAATCAAATTGGACTTGGATTTGGTCTTGATTGATGTTGAGAATGTTGAATTGAAGTTTAGAATTGAATTGGACCAAAATTTGGGTCAATTGAGTAGGTTTGGTTTGACATTGGGTTCACTTAGGGTTAAAATGGGTTAAATTGGGGGTTTTGACGAAAGTAGGGTAAATTGATAAAATTGGCCCATGGTGTAGTTGAACAAAATGAAATTGGCAATATTTTGGATTTTATGGAATTTTCTGGGAATTTTCTGAATTTTTGGATTTTTGGGTCAAGAGGGGTATTTTGGGTATTTGGAGGGTATTGGGAGGTTTTCTTGGAATTTTTGGTATTTTTGGGTATGGATGATCAATTTGAGTGGAGAGAAATGTTTAGGAATGATTTTGAAGAATTTTGGGTGATTTGGAAATTTTTGAGAAATTTGGGTAGTTTCAAGGGTTTGAGAGTTAGCGTGTAGGGTCCCGGGTCAAAAATTGAAAATTTGGAAAATTGAAAATTTAGAGAATTGAAAATTTGGAAAATTGAAAATTTGGAAAATTGAAGATTGGGAAAATTGAAGATTGGGTAAATGTAAGTGGAATAAAATCATTTTGGTTGAGCCATGAAGCCACATCAAGCCCACATGAGCCATGAAGGGGACTCATTTGAGGCATCCACTATGTTGTTCCTAACCCTCTTAGCCAAGGGCTTAGGGGTTAAGGACCATCCATGTGAATCACCTACATGAGTCAGGAGGTCAAGTTAGGTATAGGTGTGTGAAAGTGTAGTGTATAGGTGTAGTGTGTGTGTAAGTCGGCCCCTTCACCGGACCGGGCCACCCGGGGTAATCCTAAGGCCAAAGAGTCCCGTAGGAACTCATCCTTTAAACTTCCACATTTGATTTCGACCCTCTAGGTGATTAGGGGTCTGCGGTCGAGTTTGTGGAGTTTGCGAGGAGTTAAGAAGTGGTTTGAATTTCTAAAAGGTGGGTCCCGATTCTAGTCCTCTAAGATAGTCAAAGGAAAAGCCTAAGGCTAGATCCTAAGCACTAAAGGGAAGAAGTGAAGACCTCATCAAAAATGAGGTCAACAAATGGACCCCCAATAGGTGTGGTGAGCCGACGGAGCGCACCGTGCGTATTGGTGTTGACCTTAGCGATCAGAAAAACCAATAAAGATGTCCAAGTGACAAATTTAGGACGAAGTAGAAGAGTTTCCGTTGGGGAGTGTCAAGCATATCTCTGAAACTGGAGATTCCTGAACTCTCACTGGGGAAAGGAAAAGGAGGTGAATTCCAAATCACATGATGCGGGGAATTTCGATTTAGATTTTAGTTTGTTTCAATTTAAGTTCGGATGTGTAATTTTAGATTTTGATTTTTTTTTATTTTAGATTGAAGTTTGATTTAAAATTAATTTGAGAAAATTTAGATTTGAAACGAGAATTGAAACCTAGGTTCCAATCTCGGGATTGCAAAGAAAACTGGAATTTAGGTACCAGCCTCGGAGTGGGAATCGGAGTTTGAGTGTCGATTGAAAAGGATGAGAATCAGAATTTAGGCACTGATCTCGAAAGGGATGAGAATTGAAATTTAAGTATCAATCTCGAAAGAGAGTCGAAATTTAGGTATCGACTTCGAAAAGGATGAGAATCAAAATTTAGGTACGCATCTCAGAATGAGAACTAGAATTTAGGTACTAGTCTCGAAATGAGAGCTGGAATTTAGGTACCAGTCTCGAAAGTTTAGAATTGAAATTTAGGTATCAATTCAAAAGAGAATCGAAATTTAGGTATCGATCTCGAATGAGAGTCGGAATTTAAGTACCGACCTCGAAGGAAGAGGACTGGAAATTAGGTACCAGCCTCGAAAATTTTGAATTGAAATTTAGGTATCAATTCAGATGAGAATCGAAATTTAGTTATCGATCTCGGAATGAGAACTGGAATTTAGGTACCAGTCTCGGAAATTTTGAATTGAAATTTAGGTATCAATTCGGATGTGAATCGAAATTTAGGTATCGATCTCGGAGTGAGAAGCTGGAATTTAGGTACCGATCTCGGAAATTTTGAATTGAAATTTAGGTATCAATTCGGATGAGAATCGAAATTTAGGTATCGATCTCGAAATGAGAACTAGAATTTAGGTACCGATCTCGAAAATTTTGAATTGAAATTTAGGTATCAATTCGGATGAGAATCTGAAATTTAGGTATCGATCTCGAAATGAGAACTGGAATTTAGGTACCGGTCTCGGAAATTTTGAATTGAAATTTAGGTATCAATTCGGATGAGAATCGAAATTTAGGTATCGATCTCGAAATGAGAACTGGAATTTAGGTACCGAGTCTCGGAAATTTTGAATTGAAATTTAGGTATCAATTCGGATGAGAATCGAAATTTAGGTATCGATCTCGAAATGAGAACTGGAATTTAGGTACCGATCTCGGAAATTTTGAATTGAAATTTAGGTATCAATTCGGATGAGAATCGAAATTTAGGTATCGATCTCGAAATGAGAAGCTGGAATTTAGGTACCGGTCTCGGAAATTTTGAATTGAAATTTAGGTATCAATTCGGATGAGAATTGAAATTTAGGTATCGATCTCGAAATGAGAACTGGAATTTAGGTACCAGTCTCGGAAATTTTGAATTGAAATTTAGGTATCAATTCGGATGAGAATCGAAATTTAGGTATCGATCTCGAAATGAGAACTGGAATTTAGGTACCAGTCTCGGAAATTTTGAATTGAAATTTATTGTGGAGATTTGGATTTAGCGGGAGATCGAAATGAGATATGAAAGTGTTTCATATCCCATGGGAATCAATCAAAGTCTGATTACTTGGTGAAGGGTACAAACCCATGCCGTCCGGATCAAATTAAGAATTCTTCGTGATTCTGAAATCATCCCGAGAGAGGGTTTCAAGGGAGGTCTAGAATAGATCTTGATTTGAAGAAGGATTGGAGGATTTGAAAAGATGGGTTTAAACTGGAATTTAGTTTGAGCTTTAAATTTGTTTTGTTTGCCCTTTAACTATCCCGTTTTTTTGTTGTTTATTTGGTGTTCAACATTTTTAGATTTTTAAGGAAAGTTTTCTTTTATTCCCCTTTTTTTATTTCTTTTCTGTTCTTTGTTCGAAGTTCATTTAACTTTAATGGCGTTTCCCAATCAATTTGCACAAAAGAGGTGAAGGCCAAAAATGTGACATGGTCACTTTCATTCCAATCATGTCGAAGATACATCATACAACTCGATCTGGAATACACCTCATACAATCCATGTAGACTCAAAACGGACTATGCATGATCTTTGTCGATCCATCCAAAGAAGCATCTGTCAAAAATCTATGTCTGAATAGTGGGGTACATGGTCAATAACATCACCTTCCAAGCCACCCTTGGCAAGGATGCCGTACGGATGTACATTGGAGGTGTGATATCTTCCATGTAGCTCACGGCTCGTAAGGCCGGAGGCTCTCTAGCTCCGGTCCGGTCGGAAATGATAAGGTGTCTTCCTGTCGTCCATCCTTCGAAAGTAACCGAGATTCTCTTCATCGGTACTCCGGTATGCAATGCTTAGCGATATCTCGCTCCGTTGCCCTTCGATATCATGACGGAACCTACCGGTAAAAGTATCTTCACCGGCCCTCGGAACTCACTCGGGCTCGCTATCCGGAGGTCGGATCCGAACATGATGTTACACTCGTTCGAGAAAGAGGCTCGTGCGAAAGGTCCGACAAAGTCGTGGTGATCTATGTGTGGGGTATGCGGTCACCTCGCTTGTAGATGTTGATAATGCGCGTATTGGGTATGCAATCTGCCGGCGGTACCCTCCATGTTATCAATCTCTTTACCATTCTCTTGATGACTAATGGCATCGGATCCACTTGCCCATGACGGAGTATTCCGGTGGGTTTCCCTTCTGTCTTCCGCAAAGTTGTAGCAGCATCCGCATTGTATTGTGATTCTTCCCTTCCCGGCATCCATCTCCGGGGTTCGAGTATGTGTTTTCCCTCGGGCGGCTCGCCCGGCCCATTCTTTTCAAATCCCGGATGCAATCCACGATCTGTCTGTTGTTCATACTGCGAGAATACGTCCGTATGCGGCTCGAGGCCCTCTAGTATATTGATTCTTCGCCTCTAATTCTCTCGAACTATTCAAAGGTTTTCTTTTCAACATTCGCATTCTCTCCGGCTCGTATTCGGAATGATCCGCAGATGGCGAGGCACTGGTGACATATTGTGGGATATACGGTTCAATCCCTTCACGTTCTCTTGCATACCTCGGCTCCTCGGGGATGTTGTCACGTCGGGACATCCCCGGGTTGCTTCGCAACAAGGTCATGCATTGCGGGTGGTTCTATCCGGTGGCGTGGTAGCCTTCTTTCTTCCGATCCTTCGGAGATTTCCCTGGTCCTTTCTGTTATCCTAGGAGCTGGCCTCCTTTCTTTAGGTTCCTGGTGAACCGGTGTCCTTGAAGTGTATGTATTGGCATTAGCAACTGTCTCGTCGCGTTGGTCCGCAACTAGTTTTGTTAACATCTTACGGATACGGCGATTCTTATTTCTTCGTTGCGTTGCTGTGAGAGTAGCTCTCCGAACTTCTTGAATCTCTGTGGGCACGGCGCTGACAAGCCTGCCCTCGCTGTAGCGACTACGGACTTCATTTTCTTATCTTCTTCGGTGCTTGCCTTTCTTTTCTTGCTGCTTGGATTGGTGGCTTGGGCCACTCACTTTCATCATCGTACTGCCGGGCGGTTCTTCTCGGTCAGTCGGGACCCGGTCACTTTCCTCGTACTCGTAGGCCGCTGGTGAGAAATCCGAGTCAATCTCGATTATCGCTCCATCTTTCACCCTCTTTTCATCGAGTGCAAGGCTTACGCCATTCTTAAAGTTCGGGACCAACCGCCCGTTTGACATTTCCTGCGAAAAGACAAGGAAAAGGATCGAGAGGTCGTACTAAGAACAAGAACATTAAGAAAATGTTTATTAAAGACATTATTTTTATTTCTTTTTTTTATTTTTAAATTTAACAGGAATGAAGTAGGATAAGATCAGGGAAGAGATTTTGATTTGGAAAAGAAAACAAGGAAAACTTTATTATCATGATTTTATTTGTTTTAGCACATTTTTATTATTTTTGGGTTCGGACCCAGTCGTAAGTAATTACTTCACCCGTGTTTCTTAGGGATGAAGAATTCATTCCTTCGAAACATCAGGTAGCGTAATACTTTTTCAAGTATCGTCCGTTGATCGGAAGCATATGTCGTTCTCCCCGGCAATTCACTAGGCGGTAAGAACCTCCCGAGTATACTTGCTTCAACCACAAACGGTCCTTCCCAAGCGGGTTCAAATTTTCCTCCTATCTTACGGTGTGCAAGGATAGGTCTCTTGAGAACGAGAACTAAGTCACTAACTTTGAAGGTTCTTGGGCGGACCAGTTTGTCATGGGCTTGAACCATCTTAGCTTGGTATAGTTCTAAATTCTGTTGCGCTGCAAGTCTTTTCCCTTCCAGGCTTTCTAATTCTTCTAGTCATAATTTGGCGTTCTCTTCTGTCGTGATCTTGTTTGCAACTGCAATTCTGAGTGAAGGAAGCTAAACCTCTAAAGGTAGCACTGCCTCGGACCCATACACCAGAGCGTAAAGTGTAGCTTGAGTAGGAGTTCTGAAGGTTGTCCGGTAGGCCCATAAGGCTTCTAACAACTTCTCGTGCCAATTTCTCTTATTATCGTCCAAAGTTTTCTTTAAGATTTGAACGAGAGTTTTATTAAAAGCCTCGGCGAGGCCGTTTGCTCTTGGGTAGTAAATTGTTGAGTATCGCCGGTCGATTCCGTGTCTCCCGACAAAATTGTTGATTTGTGTGCTTCGAATGCTGACCCATTATCCGAGATAATCTCGCGCGACACTCCGAAACGGTAGACAACTTGGTTCTTGAAAAGCGTAGCACGTGGTGTGCTTTCACTTCTCCGAGTGGACTGCCTCTGCCCACTTGGAAAAGTAATATGTAGCCGCAAGAATGAAGCGATGTCCTTTCGAAGATGGTGGTTCTATCGGACCCACTATATCTGTGCCCCAACATTCAAATGGCCACGACGCAATTGTCGGATGTAGCACATTTGGAGGTTGGTGTAGAACCACTCCGTGCACTTGGCATTGGTGACGGCTCTTGGCGATTTTCATGCGGTCGGTCATCATTGAGGGCCGGTAGTACCTAGTCTTTTAATTTTCATTTTCATCTTCGGACCCGACCGGTGAGCGCCACGGAGTCCCGAATGCACCTCTTTAACAATTTCACGGGCCTCGGACCCGCTTAGGCACCTTAGCCACATTTGATCAAAAGACCTTCCGTACAATGTGTTGTTTATTAATGCGTAGGACGAGTTCTCTTCTTGATCCGATGGGCTAGCGACCTATTGTCCGGTAGCTTTCTCTGTTTGCGGGTAGTCTATTAATGGATGTCGCCAATCTTCTGTGTTTTCTCATCATCTGTTGCAACCGATTCTTTTTCTTTTTCGATTTGTGTATCGTGTCTATGTCGAGCCGTGATAGGACTCGACGTCCGTGAACCGACACTTCCATCGATTCATCTTGCAAACGGGCAAATTCTTTTGCGAGACGGGCTAAAGCATCTGCTAAAGCATTTTCTTTTCGGGAATTTTGTAGATCGTCACATTCGGAATCTTTTCCAACATATTCGTATGGCATACTTGGAAGTATTGCTCGAGTCTTGGCTTTAAAATTACATACTTGTCCGGCGATCTGTTGAATGATTAACTGTGAATCCCCGTAGATGTTGATGTCCGTTATCCCCATTTGAATGGTTAATTCCGGTCCCGTTATGAGGGCTTCATATTACGCTTCGTTGTTTGTACATGGTTACGTCAAGTGGTAGGAGTATCTTAACATCCCCCGCTCCGGTGTTATAAAGATTAGCCCGATTCCTGCCTTACCGGGTGTGATTCTTCATCTTTGTGTGCTGAAGATGCTCCGTCAAAGTATAATTCCCAACGTCGATCATCAGGGTCTTCTAGGCTCATTATTTGTTCATCTGGCAAATCGTCATTGAGAGGAGATTCTGCTGGCAAAGGGTGTGCTTGCGAGGAAGTCTCGCTAAGACTTGTCCCTTTACGGCACGAAGAGGCACGAAAGTTATATCGAATTGCAATAATATCATTGACCATCCGGCAAGTCTGCAGGAAAGTGTTGGACGAGTCATCGAGTATTGCAATGGATTAAACTTCGAAATCGGAGTTGACCTTATGAGAAAGCATGTAGTGCTCGAGCTTTTGAGCGGCGAAGATCGGGGCCAAACAATGCTTTTCAATTGCGGGATACCTTATTTCCGTCGGAAGCAAACGACGGCTTAAGTAATAAAGAGCATTTTCTTTACCCTCATCATCGACACAGGCTAACGGGGCTCGAGAGAGTCGTCTAAAGCCGCGGTATAAAGTATCGTCGGTCTACTCGAGACCAGGGTCTGCTAAGACAGGAGGTGTCATTAAATATTGTTTAATGTCCTTGAAGGCCTTCTGGCATTTCTCTTCCCAAATAAATTTGGCGTCCTTTTTTACTAGTGCCGAGAAAGGCTGACACCTACCTGAGAAGTTTGAGATAAAGCGTCGAAGATATGCCAACTTCCCTTGAAAAGATCGTAGTTGTTTTAAGGTTTTGGGAGGCGGCATTTCTAAGATAGCTTTAATCTTTTCCGGGTCGATTTCAATTCCACGATATCGGACAACGAATCCTAAGAATTTCCCGGAGGTGACGCCGAAGGTGCATTTTAAGGGATACATCTTAAGGTTAAATTGTCTTAATCGTTCGAAAACAATTCTCAAATCATACAGGTGGTTTTTCTTTACTTTGCTTTTGATGACCACATCGTCCACGTAGCATTCGACTTGATTGTGGATGAGATCATCAAAAATTCTTGTCATTGCTCTCTGGTAGGTTGCTCCTGCGTTCTTCAGTCCGAATGGCATCACTGTGTAGCAATATACTCCGATCGGCGTTCTGAATGTTGTAAGCTTTTCATCTTCTGGAGCTATTTTTATCTGGTTGTATCCTGAAGATCCATCCATGAATGAAAATATTTCATGCGTCGAAGCAATGTCGATCATTAATTACGGGATCGGTAGAGGGAATTCATCTTTTGGACATGCCTTGTTTAAATCTCTGAAGTCCACATAAATTCGATCCGACCATTCTTCTTTCGATCGGCACCACATTGGCTAGCCAAGTCGGGTATTGTTCTTCACGAACAAATTTAGCGTCTATTAGCTTTTTAACTTCGGCTATGACTTGTCGTTCGATTTCTAGACGCATTCTTCGGGACCTTGTCCGGCCGGGAAGAAGTAGGATTCACTCCTAGCTTATGGACTGCGACCTCTGGAGCTAATCCTGGCATCTCATCGTAGCTCCAAGCAAAACAGTCTTTAAATTCCATTAATAACTTGATTATTTCTTCGGAGTCTTCTTTATTGAGTAAGGAGCTAACAAATGTAGGTCTAGGTTCTTCGCTAGTACCTAAGTTAACTTCCATTAACTCATCTATTGTAGATTTAATTTCTTCTTCGAATTCTGGTGGAGCGTCTCCAATTTGTAAATCTTCGAGTTCGTCTGTAGTTTCGATGCAGTTTTCATTAGATTCGCAAGTGACAACCAAGCAAAATTCGGTATCGTCAACCGATCTCTATCGTGCCGAATCCGAGTCCATACTTTGAATTGGGTGGACGACCGGAATTATTCCATAATTTTTCAAAATGTTGTGATTGGCCTTTTGTCCATTGTCGAGGTAAGAAACCACGTTGAATTAAATTTTGAACACAAGGAGAGTGCCACTCAAAAGGTAATTCCATTAATTCTGATGAAGTGAATTCTTCGAATTGTACATTATTTTCAGTTTTGGAGGAAGAAGCACCTCGGTAGAATTTGATTGGCTTTGCACCGTCGCTACGTACCTCTTTGACCACTATACCCTCGATCTTATTAGAATGGATCGGGGTTAGGGTCATAGTATGTACGTAGTGGTTAATCTTCTCGTACATCGATTTATATTCTTCATTCTTCTCATCTTCGAGAGAGATCTTGAATTGCGGCTTTTTCCGACTTATTGTTGCTGCTTCTTGTTTGATTTCTTTTTCTTCTTCAGAACTATCTTCCCAATCAACATTGATGGCTGGTTTCCTTTGTCCAACTGTCCTAGCGTCTCTACCACGGCCTCGTCCCCGGCCTCGACCTCGGATGCGAGTTGTGGAGAAACCTTCACCATCTCGCCGGAAGGGAGTGGTGAGTGACTGTTGGACTAGAACTTCAGGTTCTTCGTTGTCCCGAACTTTCTTTGCTTCATTTGTCACGGTATCTCTGGAGAAGATTGTTTTCTTCGGCGGTGCATAATAAGCTGCATCTTCATGGATTCCAATTTCATGTACGGAGAATGGTTGTAAGTCATCTTTGATGCACTGTTCCCCTTCATCGTAGTATTTGATGCATCGGTGTAGAGATGATGGTACCATCCCGTTTTCATGTATCCATGGTCGGCCCGAGTAGAGCGTTGAACGATGTTTCGAATCAATTATGTGAAATTTTGCGGTTGTCTTTGCTAAGTCACCGGTCTTCATTAGTAGCGTTATTGACCCGAGGGCTCTTTCTCCTTTACGGTTGAATCCTCTTAATAACATTTTGTCGGCCTCGAGCTCACGAGCATCAATTTCCAAGTATGCTAGTGTTCGAAGACTCATTATATTGATTGATGCTCCCGGATCCACCAATACTGCGGAGAGTGTAAACTTCTCGATTAGTAATCGAAATGTACAACGGTCGGTTGTGATATGCTGTCCCAAGTAGTAGGTCATTGTCCGTGAAGGTGACACCTCGCTGTTCCTTTAACGAGCAAACCTCATCTAAGGAATCTCCATCCATTTGAGCTAAGCAAATTTCTGGATCAAGTAAGGCCTTGATCAGAGCTTCTCTCATCTCCTTTGATAAGATGATAGCATCGTAAATGCTCAGTTTGGCCGGTAGTTTCCTAAGATGGGCTAGCACGTTGTAGTCTACTTTATTTCCATGTGTCTCGGCTTCTTCTCGAATGGGTATTTCTTCTGCCGGGGTTGGTTCTTCTTGAACAACCACCTGCTTTCCTTTGTCCTTTGGACCCATTCTCGGAGGTAGAACTTTTCCACTTCTTAAGTTGACTTCTGTAATTTCTTCTGAATCTAGTGTTGAGCTTGCTTGTGTCTCCTCCTGAATCGGAATGACAGGCTCTTCCGGATTAGCTTCAGAGTCTGAAGGTTCTAACTCTATTGTGACTGGAGCTCCTCGAAACTCGCAGATAGATTCGTTGCTTGTTGAACTCTCGTAGCCTCCTTGATGGATGTCTTCTTCGTCATCGTGATCGTCGAGATTGTGTATGATTTGAGAATTGTCATTGGTATCGAAATCGATGTCCGGATTGTCGCTAGTTACGTAATCGTTAGAAACGATCAAAACGTAGCCAACGCCATCACCCTTATCATTATATGATCCCACCGAAGTGAGCGGATAATCATACGGAGTCGGAGGTTCGAGGGATTTCTCCCCAGAATCGAAACAACTATCCTAGGATAAGCGGCCCCTAGTCTAGCCTTAGGAGCCTCGGTCCTCTCTTCTTCGTCGATCTTCTTCTTCTCTTCGATCGTCTCTCGTCGAGGTGGTTCTTCTATCACGAGTGATAAGTACCGGCTTAACGGGTTTCGAACTCCGAATTGAAGCTCGCACCGAAGCGGTTTGGATCTTGTCTAAAATCTTTTCGAAGACCTTGTCCAAGCGGTAGTCCACCCATCGTCGATCGTATAGGGATCTATCGGAATGATGGGATCGGTTGAGATAACATTAACGGAACCTCCTTTACGGGGTTCCTTCATGTACTCCTTCGGGATTGTTATATTCCCTTTCCGAAGGTTGTCATTGAGCCAACTTTTGAAGGTAATGCAATCTTCTATCTTGTGCCCAAGCATCCGGTGGTAGGGGCAAAAGTTGGGATCACCTTTCTTGTTGACTTCCTCTGGTCTTTTAGGCTCTGGCAGCTGGAAATCTGGAGTCTTCATCAGGCTACGGAACATTTTCGGCACTGCTTTATTCTTGAACGGATATTCCCTGCTCAGAAGTTCCCTTAATGTACGTTGCGGACGAGGAGGTTGTTCATACTGTGGAGATGATCGATAGCTGGGTCGGGGTTGCTTGGTAATTCGTTGAGGTTCGTTGCGGCCGTTCGGACGATATTTGTATCGGTTGGTTGCCTTTGTCGATTCTTTGCAACGATCCCGGATTTCTTTTCGAAAGTCTTTACAGGCTTTTTCTTGTCCGTCTTGTCGGTGAAACTTAATTGCTTCGCCTCCTCTTGCAAGCTCCCGGCCTTGCTTAACAACTTCTCGAAAGTCTTGATAGTGAATCCTTTGAGGAGAAGTGCTATCGGGCCGTGAATGCTTTTAAGTAAGATGCCGACTGCATGTTGTTCTTGTAGTTGTGGTTCACACTTCATGCTTAAGTTCCTCCATCGAAGTATGTAATCCACCAGAGTTTCATTCGGCTTTTGTTTCTCTACCACTAAATCACCTATAGTGATGTGGTGCTGAGCTCCGGCGAATCGCTTGATGAAGAGGCTCTCTAGTTCTGAGAACGTCTTCACCGAACCATTTGGTAATTCTGCATACCGGTCGAAGGCGATCCCCGACGAGCTGCCGACGAACCGTCGGAAGAGTAATGCATCGCTCCCGCCGGCATTGCAACAACTGGCACGAAAGTGTGCAACATGCTGTCGGGG
>CM040430.1:33670097-33695455 GCA_022702705.1 Papilionanthe hookeriana x Papilionanthe teres | reverse complement strand
TTTAGACCCAAATCCCACTCAAATTCAACCCAAAGCTAAAAGGCCCAATTTTGACCTAAACCCAAGCCTAACCCAAATGAGCCCAAACCCCAAAATCAAAGCCCAACCAAAGTCAAAACCTCTTTGAAACACTCCCATAAACATTTCTCAACATTAATTTTACATCAATTTCAACCCTAGCCCAACATTGGCCCAACTTGGCCCACTTGGACCTATATTGGCCCATTCACCAAAAGAACCCAAATTCAACCCAATTTAAACCCAAACTACCCCCAATTTGCTTCAAGTCACTCATGACACATCCATGAGCTAAACCCAACAATTATTTAGCCCAAGCCTTTACTAAAATTTCATCCCAAAATCCATTTTAAAATTCAAAAGCCCACTTTCCTAAACGATCTTAAAAGCCCATCTAAAACCATTTCAAAAGGCCCAAAATCTACCCTAAAGCCCACATGACATCTCCATTTGCCATCCACTTAATTAAAGCCATTACCTAAGTCCTAAATTCATCATAAAATAATTCCAAATCAAGCCTCATGCCAAATCACACCTAAATACCAAAATTTTCCTTAAATCCATTTCCATGAAATTGACTTCACTTTTCCCAAGCCAAAGGTGAGCCATGCAAGCCATGGACAAGCCACATGAAGCCATGGAAGGCTTGACATGTGATCAAGCCACTAATGGCAAAAGGATGAGCCTCTTTTAATCCCCCTTAAAAAGGTTTTAACCCTTTTAATGCTTCACCTTAATCCATGTTTAATCAAAATTTCATGGATGGTGACTTCTCCACCCTTTCCTAGCTGATCCATCTGATCTTCCCTCAGCCCAAATCAGCCATGGGGAGGTGAACCAAGCCTAAAAGGTGGGTTGACCCATTTGGACCCAAAATGAGCTCATCCCCCATTCCATTTCAATTCAACTCCTTTACACATGTCCATGGCCAATTGATCGCACAAACCTCCGACCTCGACCTCCACGACCTCGAGAGTGACTCGACCTGGCGCGCCGGCCACCACGGCCGCCGGAAACCACTGTGCCGAGAGCTCACATGTGAGCCCAACTTGAAATTCTCACTGCCGAGTCGCCCCATCCCAGTGGCCATTGGAGATGTTCTTCTCTTGCCAAAAGCAGCTGATCCCAAGCCCTAACTCTCCCTGGGAGGCCCTCTACCCTCTCCTATTTAAACACCACCCCTCTCGGCCATGAGAGGTGCTGAAACAAATCTTAAGGAAACTCTGCCAAAATTGTTCCAGACTCCTCCCCATACACAAAGCACTTGATCCCCACTGAAATCCCCCTGCCATTTCTTCTCTGTGAGCTCGATTTCGAGTTGAAATCTAGGCCCAAAGCCGGGACACTTCTCCACGGTGAGCCAATCCCCAAATTGATTGGTTCTACACCTTCACCGGACCGAGGAAGGTGTCCACCAGCAAAAGCCCCATCTCCAGGCCACCCGGTTGCTCCGACCTCCAAGCTTTGTGATCGGGCTTGGTCGAAATCACACCTAGAAAATTCACCGGACCGGGAGACTTCATCTGAGAGCTTGCGGGATCCAATCGAAGGTGCAACAACCCTCGGATCGAAGCCACACTTCTCCGAGCAAAGGTATGAGCTAATTCTTCATCCCGAGCTTCGGAGATTCTCCATTTCAAATGCTTTAATTTCAATGCATGATCACCGTATAGATGTATTCGTCTCTTCAATACGAATCCATAGAGTATAAGAACACAAAAATCCATTGAGTATCGAGTGAGATCTTAGGGATTTAGTGTGGACGGCTCTCGGGTGAGGACACTTGGGGATGATGAACGGATGACGTTCATTTGATACACACGCGGACGGACGGCCAGGATCGCGCCGGATCAGGAGACGGTACAAGAACCGCGGGGCCCGGGCTGATGACTCAAGCGGCGGCGTCGAATGGGAGCGCGACGCGTGTGCGTTCGGAGATGCCGAGGATGACGCGGCGCCGCGTGGATAAATAGAAAATTTGGGATATTTTCTATTTATTTAATTCCCTAAACTTCAAAAATTCATAACTTTGTGTAGGAAAATCATAAAAATAAAATAAAATACCCTCTTGCTCAGTGAATAGAGGAGAATAATGTGGAAAAGAAATTACTTAATTTCATCAAGTATTTTATTTTTAATAATTTATTTACTCTCTGCATATTTTTAATTCTCCATGCATGTATACAATTCACTATGGCATGAGACCATAAGGCTTTTGAAGCCTCTGAATTTGGGAACATTCCCTGAATTTTCCAAAGTCAGAGGTCATCCCTATGAAAAGTTATTGATTTTTCAAGTTCATGTTAATGTTTTGAGTATTTTAATTCCAATAAATAGCATGTTGTGAAATAAATTCTAGGAAAATTTGATGATGTTCCTTATTACCAGAGGACCCTAGGAAAAATAGGTTTTGAGTTAGTTCACTTAAAACAACCCTAATTGGCTTAAACACCCAAATGGATCTCTAATTAATTAGAGCTAACCATACATCAAATTGACTTGAAATCAATTCTCCACTGACCTTTAGGATCAAAGGAACCCACCACAAAAATTTGAAGTCAATTGGACTTGGTTAGCCCTACTAAATGGGTTGATTAAGCCACTTAGTTATTTTAAACTTTAAAAATTCATAACTTTCAAAATATCTTTCAAAAATTCACCAAATTGGTTTTGGAGCCTCTCTGATATTAGGGGAATTTAAGAAAATTAAAATTTCAATTTTCTAAAAAAGTTGATTTTTAATATTATTTTAATATTTTTAATAATTAAAAAATAATAAAAATCACAAAAATATTAAAATTCACCAAAATGTCACATTTTGAATTTTAATCACTTAGGAACAAACCCCATATTTTTCTTAGGTCTATTTAGTGAGATATTAAATTTTAAAGCTCTAGGGTAATTTTAAAATTGAAAGAATGTATTTTCTAGCATTTTCACTAAAATAATTATAATAAATTATAGAAAAATCAGAAAATTGCAAAATTTGATTCTCTGATTTTCTTGATATCAGAGAGATTTTTGAAAAATATAAAATCCATTTTTCAACATTTATTTTATTTTTAAATTAATTAATACTCAAAAACTTAAAATAATTATAATAAAAATAATATAATTCAAAAAATCACCAAAATTGGTCCAAGTGGTCCTCTGGTCATTAGGAATGTCCCCTAATTTTCTTAAGGACAGAAACTTTCCCTTGGTCATGTTATTAAATTTTCCTTGGAAATCTCTATTTTCTACCAAAAATAATTATATAAATAAATTAAATACAGAAAAATCACATTTTCTCCTCTCATGTCTTTATTGACATATGAGTGAAGTCACATAAAAATTTCAAGTTCATTTGGGTTCAATTTAGTGAGTTATGAAATTATTAAGCTTAAAGGGTAAAGTGGTAATTAAATTTTTTTTTAATTAAAACTTTAGTTTAATAAAAATTAACAAGTAAAATATTTGATCCTAATCTGATTTGGATGATTGAAATTTAAATAATTAAAGGGTAGAAACCCATTAAGCAATTTAAAATAATTAAACCTTAATTAAATAATTGATTAAATTTGGAAGAATAATAAAATTGGAATTATTAAAATAAGGGATATTATTAGGAAGAGATTTATTCTTTAATTTAAAAAAATCCCTAAATTAATCATCTCATTCAATTCTTAATTAAAATGATAACTCAAATTCAAAATGTTAAAAGACTTAATCATTAAACTAAAATTAAATTATTAAACTCTTTTAAAAATTTCAATTAAAATTAAAAATGAAATTAAATTAAAAATTAAATTAAATTAAGTAAATTAAATTGAGTTAAATTAAAATTAAATCAAATTAAAATTAAAAGTTGAATTAAATTAAAGATTAAATTAAATTAAATTAAATAAACAAATTAAATTAAATTAAATTAAATTAAACTAAATAAATAAATAAAATCAAATTAAATTAAATTAAATTAAATTAAAGATTAAATTAAATTAAATTAAATTAAATCAAATTAAATTTAAATTAAATCAAATCATATTAATTTAATCTAAAATCAAATCAAACTAAATTAAGTTGAACCAAACTAAACTAAATTAAAATTGAATCCCAATTAAATTAAATTAAATTAAATTAAGTTGAATTAAATATAACATCACCAAAGACATAAGGAATTCAAAATAAATCTAAAATAACTTGAACACTAATCCAAATTTAAACCCATTAATGGAAATTAAACTAAATCATAAACCATTTGAATACCAATTTACCCTCGAAAGCTTTAGTTATCATAACTCCTAAACAGAATATTAAATGAAATGTTACTTCATTTATAGGACATTCAAATATCCTAGTTCACTGAGCAAGATAACAAAACTTGAGATTCTTGGACGATTAATTCATTTGTATAATTAAATTCATTTGGACTTAAAACAATCCTAGAAATATTGAAAAGATGTTTAAGATCCTTCTTAAACACTTTCTCAATATGATAGGATGTTTATAAGAACAATTGAATTGAACTGTTCTTTGATGAAGAAAATCGTCTTCAAACCAAAACACAAGGAACCTAGACGTCATAGGAAATGACTAGCTATAGGATTAGGAATTTGGTAGAAAACCATAACCCTTACCTTAGCTTTACCTAGAAACTTGCTTAAATATTCTAATTGTGTTTTAAGTGCGGCTTGGGATGACGGGAAGACCCTCCGGGTACGCTTTTATTTTATTGCAATTTACTTTCTTGCAATTTACATTATTGCAATATATTTAATCGCATTGCACTTACTTTTCTTGCATGATAAACAAGCTGTTGCATGAAAACCCACACCTTTAGGATAGTCCCTAAAGCCGAAACCAAGACTAAATTAAAAGTCATTGACGAGATAAAATTCACCGCCACAACATTTCAAAATATAAAACAACTCAAAATTTAATCACAAACGGAACACAAAACTACAATTACAATTAAATTAAAACGTCTCGTTGGATGAGCGGGAATACCTCGGATGATGTAACCTACGTGTTCTTAACGGGATTTCCCACGATCTAAATGAAAGTTTGGAACTCATTCGGTTGAGTTTAGCAAATTCATACGGACTAAGTGAATCCGATAAAAATAATGATGCCGGAAGGATGGAACCGTGGGATCTGAACCGGTGTCGTTATAATCAACTTTAAGATTTGTTTTAATTAAAACATAAAAAACACTTGGAAATTAAAATTCTCTCTAAACCAAAACACTTTTCTCATCCCCAGATTTATGATTTCTAAAACTAAACCTCTGCAACAACAAGGAGCTCGGAGCATGGTGGGCAGCATGGCCATCGTCATCAGCAAGACCCGAGTCTACTTCAGCAAAACTTTCCTAGAATTAAATAACCAAGCCATAGGACTTCGAGGTAGTTTGCCTAGTGCAACATAAATCCTCAACTCTTCGTTAGGCATTTGCATTGCAAATTAAGCCCTAACCGGTCTTAGGATTCCGAGGTAGTCGTCTGATATAACATAAACCCTCACATCTTCGAGGCTATTTATATGATTCTGTCATATAAATATAAGCCCTAATTAATTAAAATTGGCAAGATTAAAACATTAAATAAACATTAGGACTTTCCTAAATTCAAGTCAAACAATAGGATAGTCGGGAAATTACAGAGGTTCGCTTCGAATCTGTAATTTCTCTTACTTTTCTCCCTTTGAATTCCCAAAACAAAATGTTCCAAATTTGATCCATTCCCTGTTGAGATTCCAAAATTCAATCCCTTGAAAACTTAAACTTTGAAATTCTTGAGAGCGAATTATTGATTATTATCGAGAGTTTTCTTAGGTGATTCCCGTCACTTAAGATGTAATTAACTATAGGGGCTTGCCCTTATAGGGAATTTTAAAGAACCCGAGTAATATAAACCCCGTTTAATGCTTTCATATTAAACAGGGGAATTTGTCGGCTTATAAAATTGGTTTGCAGACCAAACGGATGTCACAAATCTTTTAGTTTATTTAATCGAGCCCCACCATCAAGCAGTGTGTCTATCCTTAGGAATAGATACACGGTTTGTGGTGCGGTGCTCGTTTATATAAACTATTTGGGATGTGAGATCGGTTTAATCTCATGTCTTAAAACCTTCAAATTTAAAAATTATTTTTAAATCAAATACTACTTTTCAAAGTTATTTATTTAAATTAAATTAAAAATTCGCCGACAACTTCTGTTAGGCGACCCCTTTTCAAAATAAAAACACAAACCTAAAAATATGCCGACAACTTCTGGCGACTCCGCTGGGGACAATTCCTCTCTCCATTTTAATCAAATAATTCTGCTTTCAAAAATCGGTAGTGTATCCATGTCCTTAATGGGTCAAACTACCCTTCTTTCCGTTGGGATGCTATGTTCATTTCTACCTTGAACAAGTATAGCCAACATTCTCTCGGATTTAGGAGCCACTGTTTAGACACCCCTAAACAGAGAGGTTCCAAGATCCTTTTACCTCATTTTTGAGGTGGGGTGGACCCCCAATAGGTGTTAGTTTAGGAGTGATCCTTCGAGTCGAGAAGTTTTGCATAAGACTTTCTTTTCCTTGCCAACTCCGAATCGGATTCCTTACCTTCTCTACACCTTTGAACATTCCGTTCTAAATAAACAAACCCTCTAATAAGTGATTCTCTTAATAAGTGATTCCTTCTTATAAATATGTGAACAAGAATGTGTTCGGACTCTTTTCAATTCCTTTCTTTTCATCCTAAAGAAAAGAAGCATAACTTGGGACTGACAACCAAAATCTACCCTGCAGAAATGGAAGCCCCAAAACTGATTTTCTCCTTCACCAATGGACTGGACTTCGCTGTCTATAAGGATGAGCTGCCCGACAATGGGATCATCCGATTTGGGCAAGGATTTGAAAACACGAATGTTAAGATCACCGACGTTTCCCTTTTCGCACTGATGAACAAGGTATCTGAAGCTAAGAAGCCGCTGATTGAGTTCAACCTTAGGTCGACCCAAGAGTTTCCTCCCCTGCAAAGGATCCCGACTGAGAGGAGTACTGTTGTCCGCAGGAGGACTGTTCTTACTAACCCCACTGGTCTAGTTGTTTCTGCACCTACCCCGACTTCTGCCAAATTAAAGGGAAAGGTAATCCAGAATTATGGTGAACCTGTTACCGTGGAGGGTACAGATCTTCCTGTAAGACCTTCTGTTTTCGAAATCGGGTCCAGCTCGAGAATTCCATCACTGACACGGACTCAGAGAAGAAACATAAGTAGAAGGATTGCTAGAGAAGCTAGAGCTGCTGAAATTGCTTTCCTGGAGGAAATTCCAGAACTGCCTGAATATACACTGCTGCCTAAATCAATCTCATCTCCGCCGCAGAAGATGAATAAAATGTTCGCAAGATTGCTGCCGCATTACCTCAGCCCGCATATTACAACGATAGCCGCAAGAAAAGGACTAAAACTACGCCGTTTGCTCGACTGCAAACTTTGGTAGAAAAGTTGGCAAAGAAGGAAAAGTGCCCCGTATCGGAGATTCTACGAAGGATAGGGCGGGTGCCAGTCAAATCCCGTCTTGGGCCCCGAGTAGAACCCGCCATCATGACAGAAAAGCCAAGTAAAAGAATGAAGGCTAGTCCGCTCCGTTGTCGTCTCGGGATTACGGATTAGGGAGGATACCACCTTCCGAAGCATTTGGCCGAACGGACCATGCGGTCCTAGACCTTCTGCCGTTAGAAGGATGGTATGGCGTCCCACTACTGGGCAGTTAAGATTGAAACAGCAGCCCGAGAAAGAAAGTCTCACCAGGAGACTTGAATCTGAAGAAAGTGCTACTGCGATGAAGGAGACCCGACAGCTATCGCACGACAACCGCGAGGACGCACAGAAAGCCCCGCTAGAAGATGCCATGGAAAAGTTGAGAACTGATATCCGACGATTAGCAAAAGAAAGAGAAGAAAAGTTCGGAGATGAGATTGATTCATCGGAATTCATGGACGACGAATATGCAGAAATCAACATGGTCGAAACACGAGCTTCATCGGCTTCACAAGGTGCTCCTGCGGCCGCAAAGAGAGGAGCCGAGGCGATGAGAAGGCGGCTTCGGGAGAAAGACGACACGATCGCTCAAATGGCGAAAAGGATGGAAGAGATGGGCTGTAGCTCTAGCCACTCTCCGAGTCAAGTGCAACCACAAAGAGAAACACCCCGGAGGTCATTCACATTGTAGACGGAGGAAAGGAGATTACATCCGTCAACGGGGATGATCAGTCGAAAAAGGATACAACACAAAGTATGATCCACGAAAAGGATATCAAGAGCTTGGTGGAACAGCGAGTGCGAGAAGCCTTAGCACAATCAAAGAGCGGGACATCCATTCGGACGGGTAGACCTTACCCGGAAGAATTCGACGTTGTCCGAGTACCCAAAGGCTTCGTACCACCTCCGTTCAAGACCTTCGATGGAGCCAGGAACCCCCGGCGGCATGTTGCACACTTTCGTGCCGGTTGTTGCAATGCTCGCGGGAGCGATGCGTTACTCTTCCGACGGTTCGTCGGCGGCTCGTCAGGAATCGCCTTCGACTGGTATGCAGAATTACCGAATGGTTCGGTGAAGACGTTCTCAGAACTAGAGAACCTCTTCATCAAGCGATTCGTCGGAGCTTAGCACCACATCACTATAGGTGATTTAGTGGTAGAGAAACAAAAGCCGAATGAAACTTTGGTGGATTACATACTCCGATGGAGGAACTTAAGCATGAAGTGTGAACCACAACTGCAAGAACAACATACAGTCAGCATTTTACTTAAAAGCATTCACGGCCCGATAGCACTTCTCCTCAAAGGATTCACTATTAAGAATTTCGAGAAGTTGTTAAGCAAGGCCGGGAGCTTGCAAGAGGAGGCGAAGCAATTAAGTTTCGCCGACAAGACGGACAAGCAAAAGCCTGTGAAGATTTTTGAAAAGAAATCCGGGATCATTGCGACGGTTGACAAAGGCAAGCAACCGATGCAAATACCACGCGAACGGCCGCAACAACAACAACGAATTACCGGTAACCCCGACCCGGCTATCGATCATCTCCGCGAGTATGAACAACCACCTCGTCCGCAACGTACATTAAGGGAGCTTCGAGCGAGAGAATATCCGTTCAAGAATGAAGCAATGCCGAAAATGTTCCGTAGTCTGATGAAGACTCCAGATTTCCAGCTGCCAGAGCCTAAAAGACCAGAGGAAGTCAACAAGAAAGGTGATCCCAACTTTTGCCCTTACCACCGGATGCTTGGGCACAAGATAGAAGATTGCATTACCTTCAAAAGTTGGCTCAACGACAACCTTCGGAAAGGGAATATAATGATCCCGAAGAAGTACATGAAGGAACCCCAGAATGGAGGTTCCGTCAATGTTATCTCAACTGATCCCATCATTCCGATAGATCCCTATACGACTGATGATGGATGGATTACCGCTTGGACAAGGTCTTCGAAAAAGATTTTAGACAGCATTCAAACCGCTTCGGTGCGAGCTTCAATTCGGAGTTCGAGACACAGTTAGCCGGTACTATCACTTGCGATAGAAGAACCACCTCAACAGGAGACGATTGAAGAGAAGAAGAAAATCGACGAAGAAGAGAGGACCGAGACTCCTAAAGCTAGACTAGGGGCCGCTTATCCTAGGATAGTTGTTTCGATTCGGGGAGAAATCCCTCGAACCTCTGACTTTGTATGATTATCTGCTCACTTCGGTGGGATCATATAATGATAAGGGTGATGGCGTTGGCTACGTTTTGACTATTTCTAACGATTATGTAACTAGCGACAATCTGGACATCGATTTCGATACCAACGACGATTCTCAAATCATACACAATCTCGACGATCAAAATGATGAAGAAGACATCCATCAAGGAGGCTACGAGAGTTCAACAAGCAACGAATCTATCTGCGAGTTTCGAGGAGCTCCGATCACAATAGAGTTAGAGCCTTCGGACTGCGAAGCTAATCCGGAAGAACTCGTCATTCCGATTCGGGAAGAAACACCGAGCAAACTCAACACTAGATTCGGAAGAAATTACGAAGTTAACTTAAGAAGTGGAAGAGTTCTACCCCGAGAATGGGTCCAAAGGACAAAGGAAAGCGAGTGGTTGTTCAAGAAGAATCAACCCCGAACGAAGAAATACCCATTCGAGAAGAAGCCGAAACACATGAAAATAAAGTGGACTACAATGTGCTAGCCCATCTTAGGAAACTACCGGCCAAGCCGAGCATTTACGATGCTCTCATCTTATCGAAAGGAGATGAGAGAAGCCACGATCGAGGCCTTACTCGATCCGGAAATTTGCTTAGCTCGAATGGCCGGAGATTCCTTAGATGAGGTTTGCTCGTTAAAGGAACAACGAGGTGTTACCTTCACGGACAATGACCTACTACTTGGGACGACAGATCACAACCGACCGTTATACATTTCAGTTACAATCGCAAAATTTACACTCTACAGAGTATTGGTGGATCCAGGAGCATCAATCAATATAATGAGTTTTCGAATGCTAGCATACTTGGAAATTGATGCTCGTGAACTCGAAGCCGACAAAATGTTATTAAGAGGATTCAACCAGAAAGGAGAAAGAGCCCTCGGGTCAATAACGCTACTAATGAAGACCGGTGACTTAGCAAAGACAACCGCAAAATTTCACATAATTGATTCAGAAACGTCGTTCGATGCTCTCTTGGGGCGACCATGGATACATGAAAATAGGATGGTACCATCATCTCTACATCGGTGCATCAAATACTACGATGGAGGGGAACAGTGCATCAAAGGTGACTTACAACCATTCTCCGTACATGAGATTGGAATCCATGAAGATGCAGCTTATTATGCACCACCAAAGAAAACAATCTTCTCTAGAGATACCATAACAAATGAATCAAAGAAAGTTTGGGACAACGAAGAACCTGAAGTTCTAGTCCAACAGTCACTCACCACTCCCTTACGGCGAGATGGTGAAGGTTTCTCCACAACTCGCATCCGAGGTCGAGGCCGGGGACGAGGCCGTTGTAGAGACGCTAGGACAGTTGGATAGAGGAAACCAACCATCAATGTTGATTGGGAAGACAATTCGAAGAAGAAAAAGAAATCAAACAAGAAGCGACGGCAATAAGTCGAAGAAGCCGCAATTCGAGATCTCCTCGAAGATGAAAAGAATGAAGAATACAAATCAATGTACGAGAAGATTAACCACTACGTACATACTATGACCCTAACCACGATTCATTCTAACAAGATCGAGGGTATGGTGGTCAAAGAGGTACGTAGCGACGGTGCAAAGCCGATTAAATTCTACCGTGGTGCTTCTTCCTCCAAAGCCGAGAATAATGTACAATTTGAAGATGTCACTTCATCGGAATTAATGGAATTACCTTTTGAGTGGTACTCTCCTCGTGTTCAAAATTTAATTCAACGTGGCTTCTTACCTCGACGATGGACAAAAGGTCAATCACAACATTTTAAAAAATTATGGAATAACTCCGGTCGTCCACCCGATTCAAAGTATGGACTCGGATTCGGCACGATAGGATCGGTTGACGATGTCGAATTTTGCTTGGTTGTCACTTGCGAGCCTAGTGAAAGCTGCATGGAAACTACGGAAGAGTTTGAAGATTTACAAATTGGAGACGCTCCACCGAATTCGAAGAAGAGATTAAATCTACAATAGATGAGTTAACGGAAGTTAACTTAGGTACTAGCGAAGAGTCTAGACCTACCTTTGTTAGCTCCTTACTCAATAAAGAAGACTCCGAAGAAATAATCAAGTTATTAATGGAATTTAAAGACTGTTTTGCTTGGAACTACGATGAAATGCCGGGATTAGCTCCGGAGGTCGCGGTCCATAAGCTAGGAGTGCATCCTATTTCATCCGGTCGGACAAGGTCCCGGAAGAATGCGTCTAGAAATCGAACAACAAGTCATAGCCGAAGTTAAAAAGCTAATAGACGCTAAATTTGTCCGCGAAGAACAATACCCAACTTGGCTAGCCAATGTAGTGCTAGTCAGAAAGAAGAATGGTCAGATCAGAATTTGTGTGGATTTCAGAGATTTAAACAAGGCATGTCCAAAGGATGAATTCCCCCTACCGATCCCAGAATTAATGATCGACATTGCTTCGACACATGAGATATTTTCATTCATGGATGGATCTTCAGGATACAACCAGATAAAAATGGCTCCAGAAGAAGAAAAGCTTACAACATTCAGAACGCCGATCGGAGTATTTTGCTACACAGTGATGCCATTCGGACTGAAGAACGCAGGAACAACCTACCAGAGAGCAATGACAAGAATTTTTGATGATCTCATCCACAATCAAGTCGAATGCTACGTGGACGATGTGGTCATCGAAAGCAAAGTAAAGGAAAACCACTCGTATGATTTGAGAATTATTTTCGAACGATTAAGACAATTTAACCTTAAGATGAATCCCTTAAAATGCGCCTTCGGCGTCACCTCCGAGAAATTCTTAGGATTCGTTGTCCGACATCGTGGAATTGAAATCGACCCGGAAAAGATTAAAGCTATCTTAGAAATGCCGCCTCCCAAAACCTTAAAACAACTACGATCCTTTTAAGAGAAGCTGGCATATCTTCGACGCTTTATCTCAAACTTGTCAGGTAGGTGTCAGCCTTTCTCGGCACTAGTTAAAAAGGACGCCAAATTTATTTGGGAAGAGAAATGCCAGAAGGCCTTCGAGGACATTAAACAATATTTAATGACACCTCCTGTCTTAGCGACCCCGGTCTCGAGTAGACCGGCGATACTTTACACCGCGGCTTTAGACGACTCTCTCGGAGCCTCGTTAGCCGAGTCGATGATGAGGGTAAAGAAAATGCTCTTTACTACTTAAGCCGTCGTTTACTTCCGACGGAAGTAAGGTAACCCGCAATCAAAAAGCATTGTTTGGCCCTGATCTTCGCCGCTCAAAAGCTCAGGCACTACATGCTTTCTCATATGGTCAACCTGATCTCGAAATTTAATCCGTTGCAATACTTGATGACTCGTCCGACACTTTCCGGCAGACTTGCCGGATGGTCGATGATATTATTGCAATTCGATATAACTTTCGTGCCTCCGCGTGCCGTAAAGGGACAAGTCTTAGCGGACTTTCTCGCGGCACACCCTTTGCGGCGGAATCTCCTCTCAATGACGATTTGCCGGATGAACAAATAATGAATCTAGAAGACCACGATGATCGACATTGGGAATTATATTTTGACGGAGCATCTTCGAGCACACAAAGATGAAGAATCGCAAGTGATAGTGCCGGTAAGGCGGGAATCGGGCTAATCTTTATAACACCGGAGCGGGGGATGTTAAGATACTCCTACCACTTGACGGAACCATGTACAAACAATGAAGCGGAATATGAAGCCCTCATAACGGAATCTGGAATTAACTATTCGAATGGGGATAACGGACATCAACATCTACGGGGATTCACGGTTAATCATTCAACGGATCGCGGACGATACGAATTTTAAAGCCGAGGCTCGAGCAATACTTCCGGTATGCCATACGGCTATTGGAACAGATTCCAAATGTGACAATCTACAAAATTCCCGAGAAAAGAAAATGCTTTAGCAGATGCTTTAGCCCGTCTCCCAAAAGAATTTGCTCGTTTGCAAGATGAATCGATGGAAGTGTCGGTTCACGGACGTCGGGTCCTATCACGGCTCGACATAGACACAATACACAAATCGAGAAAAGAAAAAGAATCGGTTGCGGCGGTGACGGAAAACACGGAAGATTGGCGACGGCCATTAGTAGACTACCCGCAAACAGGAAAGCTACCGGACGATAGATCGCTAGCCCATCGGATCGAAAAGAACTCCGTCTTACGCATTAATAAACAACACATTGTACGGAAGGTCTTTTGATCGAATGTCGCTAAGGTGCCTAAGCGGGTCCGAGGCCCGTGAAATTGTTAAAGAGGTGCATTCGGGACTCGCGTGGCGCTCACCGGTCGGGTCCGAAGATGAAAATGAAAATTAAAAGACTAGGGTACTACGGCCCTCGATGATGACCGACCGCATGAAAATCGCCGAGAGGCGTCACCGATGCCGAGTGCATGGAGTGGTTCGCACCAACCTCCAAATGTGCTACATCCGACGATTGCGTCGTGGCCATTTGAATGTTGGGGCACGGATATAGTTGGTCCAATAGAACCACCATCTTCAAAAGGACATCGCTTCATTCCTGCGGCTACGGATTACTTTTCCAGTGGGCGAGAGGAAGTTCCACTTAGAGAAGTGAAAGCACACCACGTGCTACGGTTTTCAAGAACCAAGTTGTCTACCGTTTCGGAGTGCCGCGCGAGATCATCTCGGATAATGGGTCGGCATTCGAAGCACACAAATCAACAATTTTGTCGGGAGACACGGAATCGGCCGGCGATATTCAACAATTTACTACCCAAGAGCAAACGACACAGTCGAGGCTTTTAATAAAACTCTCATTCAAATCTTAAAGAAAACCTTGGACGATAATAAGAGAAATTGGCACGAGAAGTTGTTAGAAGCCTTATGGGCCTACCGAACAACCTTCGAACTCCTACTCGAAGCTACACCTTACGCTTTGGTATATGGGTCCGAGGCGAGTGTTGCCCTTAGAAGTTCAGTTGCCTTCACTCGAATTGCGATCACAAATAAGATCACGACGGAAGAGAATGCCAAATTACGACTAGAGGAATTAGAAAGCACTGGAAGGGAAAAGACTTGCAGCGCGAGCGGCATTTAGAATTATACCAAGCTAAGATGGTTCGAGCCCATGACAAATTGGTCCGCCCGAGAACCTTGAAAGTTGGTGACTTAGTTCTCATTCTCAAGAGACCTATTCTTGCACACCGCAAGATAGGAGGAAAATTTGAACCCACTTGGGAAGGACCGTTTGTGGTTGAAGCAGTATACTTAGGAGGTTCCTACCAGCTAGTGAATTGCCAGGGAGAACGACATATTCTTCCGATCAACGGACGATACTTGAAAAAGTATTACGCTACCTGATGTTTCGAAGGAATGAATTCTTCATCCCTAAGAAACACGGGCGAAGTAATTACTTATGATTGGGTCCGAACCCAAAAATAATAAAATGTGCTAAAATAAATAAAATCATGATAATAAAATTTTACTTGTTTTCTTTTTTAAATCAAAATCTCTTCCTTGATCTTATCCTACTTCATTCCTATTAAATTTGAAAATATAAAAAAGTATAATATAAAAAAAAATGTCTTTAATAAACATTTTCTTAATGTTCTTCTTCTTAGTACAGCCCCTGATCCTTTTCCTTGTCTTTTCGCAGGGAAATGTCGAACGGGCGGTTGGTCCTGAACTTTAGAAATGGCGTAAGCCTTGCACTCGATGAAAAGAGGGTGAAAGATGGAGCGATAATCGAGATTGACTCGGATTTCGCACCGGCGGCCCTACGAGTACAAGGAAAGTGAGCGGGTCCTAGTTGGCCGAGAAGAGCGCCGGGCGGACGGTGATGAAAGTGGGTGGCTCAAGCCACCGATCCGAGCAGACGAAAAGAAAGGCAAACACCGAAGAAGATAAGAAAATGAAGTCCGTAGTCGCTACGGCGGAGGGCGAGCTTGTCGGCGCCGCGCCTATAGAGATTCAAGAAGTTCGAAGAGCTACTCTCACGAGCAACGCAACGAAGAAATAAGAATCGCCGTATCCGTAAGATGTTAACAAAACTAGTCGCGGACCGGCGACGACGAGACGGTTGTTCTCGCCGGTACGTACACTTCGAGGACACCGGTTCACCGGGAACCCGAAGAAAGGAAGCCGGCTCCTAGGATAACGGAAAGGACCGGAGAAATCTCACAAAGACCAGAAGAAAGAAGGCTACCACGCCACCAGATAGAACCACCAGTGATGCATGACCTTGTTGCAGAGGCAACCCCGGGGGATGTCCCGACAGACATCATCCCCGAGGAGCCGAGGTATGCAGGAGAACATGAAGGAATTGAACCGTATATCCCACAATATGTCACCAGGCCTTGCCATCTGCAGATCATTTCGGAATACGAGCTGGAGAGAATGCAGAATGTCGAAAAGAAAACCTTTGAATACTTCGAGAGAATCAGAGGCAGAAGGATCAATATACTAGAAGGCCTCGAGCTACATACGGACGTATTTTCGGAATATGAACAACAACAAATCGTGGATTGCATCCGGGATTTGAGAAGAATGGGCCGAGCGGGCCGCCTAAGAGAAAACACCTACTCAGAACCCCGGAGATGGATGCCAGGGAAAGGAAGAATCACAATACAATGTGGATGCTGTTACAACTTTGCGAAAGACAGGAATGGAAACCCACCGGGAATTCTCCGTCATGGGCAAGTGGATCCGATGCCATTAGTCATCAAGAGAATGGTAAAGAGATTGATAACATGAAAGGTACGCCGACGGATTGCATACCCAATAGTTGCATTATCGACATCTACAAACGGGGTGATTGCATACCCCCACATATAGATCACCACGACTTTGTCGGACCCTTCGCACGGTCTCTTTCCTGAATGAGTGTAACATCATGTTCGGATCCGACCTCCGTATAGCGAGGCCCGGGTGAGTTCCGAGGGCCGGTGAAGATACGTTACCGGTAGGTTCCGTCATGATGCGAAGGGCAACGGAGCGGATGTCGCTAAACATTGCATACCGGGAGTACCGGTGAAGCGGATCTCGGTTACTTTCGGAAGGATGGACGACAGGAAGACACCTTACCATTTCCAGCCAGACCCAGAGCTAGAGAGCCTCCGGCCTTACAAGCTTTGAGTTACATGGGAGATATCACACCTCCAATGTACATCCATACGGCATCCTTGCCAAGGATGGCTTGGAAGGTGATGTTATTGACCATGTACCCCACTATTCAGACATGGATTTTTGACAGATGCTTCTTTGGATGGATCGACGAAGATCATACATAGTTCGTTTTGAGTCTACATGGATTGTATGAGATATATGCCAGAACAAGTTGTACGATGTATCTTCGACATGATTGGAATGAAAGTGACCATGTCACATTTTTGGCCTTCACCTCTTTTGTGCAAATTGAGTAGGAAACGCCATTAAAGTTAAATGAACTTCGAACAAAGAACGAGAAAAGAAATAAAAAAAAGAATAAAAGAAAACTTTCCTTAAAAATCTAAAAATGACGAACACCAAATTCACATGAACATTAAATAAACGATAAAATAAATTTGAATCATTAAAAGACAAACAAAATGAACATAAATCTCAAATCAAATTCTCAATCAAATTTCAAATTAAATCTCAAATCAAATTCTCAATCAAATTTCAAATTCAATCCTTCCAAATTTCAAATCAAATCTAAATCAGATTTCGAATTCAAGCTTTCCAAATTTCAAATCAAATTTCAAATCAAATTTCAATCGAGTTCAAATTCAAACTTTTGGGTCGAGGATTTTACATCCAAGACTGCATTGCTTTAGGATCTTTTCCCTATCGCAATGAAGTACATCAAAATCAAACTTTTGGGTCGAGGATTTTACATCCAAGACTGCATTGCTTTAGGATCTTTTCCCTATCGCAATGAAATACATCAAATTCAAATTCTTGGGGTTGAGGATTTTACATCCGAGACTGCATTGCTTTAGGATTCTTTCCCTATTGCGATGAAATACATCCAATTCAAAACTTTTTGGAGTTGAGGATTTTACATCCGAAACTGCATTGCTTTAGGATCTTTTCCCTATCGCAATGAAATACATCCAATTCAAAACTTTTTGGAGTTGAGGATTTTACATCCGAAACTGCATTGCTTTAGGATCTTTTCCCTATCGCAATGAAATACATCAAATTCAAACTTTTTGGAGTTGAGGATTTTACATCCGAGACTGCATTGCTTTAGGATCTTTTCCCTATCCCAATGAAATACATCAAATTCAAAACTTTTTGGAGTTGAGGATTTTACATCCGAGACTGCATTGCTTTAGGATCTTTTCCCTATCGCAATAAAAAACATCAAATTCAAATTCTTGGGGTTGAGGATTTTACATCCGAGACTGCATTGCTTTAGGATCTTTTCCCTATTGCGATGAAATACATCCAATTCAAAACTTTTTGGAGTTGAGGATTTTACATCCGAAACTGCATTGCTTTAGGATCTTTTCCCTATCGCAATGAAGTACATCAAATTCAAAACTTTTTGGAGTTGAGGATTTTACATCCGAGACTGCATTGCTTTAGGATCTTTTCCCTATCGCAACGAAATACATCAAATTCAAACTTTTTGGAGTTGAGGATTTTGCATCCGAGACAGCATTGCTTTAGGATCATTTCCCTATTGCGATGAAATACATCCAATTCAAAACTTTTTGGAGTTGAGGATTTTACATCCGAAACTGCATTGCTTTAGGATCTTTTCCCTATCGCAATGAAATACATCAAATTCAAAACTTTTTGGAGTTGAGGATTTTACATCTGAAACTGCATTGCTTTAGGATCTTTTCCATATCGCAATGAAATACATCAAAATCAAACTTTTTGGAGTCGAGGAGTTTTACATCCAAGACTGCATTGCTTTAGGATTCTTTCCCTATTGCAATGAAATACATCAAAATCAAACTTTTGGGTCGAGGATTTTACATCCAAGGCTGCATTGCTTTAGGATCTTTTCCCTATCGCAATGAAATACATCCAATTCAAACTTTTGGGGTTGAGGATTTTACATCCGAGACTGCATTGCTTTAGGATCATTTCCCTATTGCGATGAAATACATCCAATTCAAACTTTTGGGGTTGAGGATTTTACATCCGAGACTGCATTGCTTTAGGATTTTTTCCCTATTGCGATGAAATACATCCAAATCAAACTTTTGGGGTTGAGGATTTTACATCCGAGACTGCATTGCTTTAGGATTCTTTCCCTACTGCAATGAAATAAATCAAAATCAAACTCTTGAGGTTAAGGATTTTACATCCAATACCGCATTACTCTGAGATCTCTCCTCATTGTAATGATTCAATACAATCGATTCAATTTTCTTTTGAGATTGAAGATGTTACATCTAAAACCACGAAATTCCGATTTTCATTTCAAATCAAATCCCTTCAAATTAATTTTGACAAACTTCAATCTAAATTGAAACTCCAAATTGAAATCTAAACTCACACATCAAAACTTAAATTGAAACGAAATAAAATTTAAATTGAATTTTTTCCCCAGATCATGTGATTTGGAATTCACCTCCTTTTCCTTTCCCCGGCGAGAGTTCAGGAATCTCCAGTTTCAGAGATATGCTTGACACTCCCCAACGGAAACTCTTCTACTTCGTCCTAAGTTTGTCACTTGGACATCTATGTTGGTTTTGTTGATCGCTTCGGTCAACACCAATACGCGTGGTGTGCTCCGTCAGCTCACCACACCTATTGGGGGTCCATTTGTTGACCTCATTTTTGATGAGGTCTTCTCTTCTTCTTTTTAGTGCATAGGATCTAGCCTTAGGCTTTTCCTTTGACTATCTTAGAGGACTAGAATTGGGACCCACCTTTTAGAAATTCAAACCACTTCTAAACTCCCTTCAAACTCCACAAACTTGACTATAGACCCCTAATCACCTAGAGGGTTGAAATCAAATGTGGAAGTTTAAAGGATGAGTTCCTATAAGACTCTTTGGCCTTAGGACCGCTTCAGGTGGCTCGGTGCAGTGAAGGGGCTGACTTACACACACACTACACTTATACACTACACTTTCACACACCTCCTAAAACCACACCCATACCTAACTTGACCTCCGACTCATGTAGGTGATTCACATGGATGGTCCTTAACACCTAAGCCCTTGGCTAAGAGGGTTAGGAACAACATAGTGAATGCCTCAAATGAGTCCCTTCATGGCTCATGTGGGCTTGATATGGCTTCATGGCTCAACCAAAATGATTTTATTCCACTTACATTCACCTAATCTTCAATTTTCCAAATTTTCAATTTTTGACCCCCGGGACCCTACGACTTAGCCTACCCAAAACCCTTGAAACAACCCAAAATTTCCAAAATCACCTAAATTACCCGAAATTCCCCAAAATCAATCCCAAAAATTTCCACATCACTCAAATTGATCATCCATACCCAAAAATACCAAAAATTCCAAGAAAACCTTCCAATACCCTCCAAATACCCAAAATACCCCTCTTGACCCAAAATCCCAAAAATTCCGAAAATTCCCAGAAAATTCCAGAAAATCCCAAATATTCCCAATTTCATGTTGTTCAACTACACAATGAGCCAATTTTGTCAATATACCCCACTTTTGTCAAAACCCCCAATTTGACCCATTTTAACCCAAAGTGAACCCAATGTCAAACCAAACCTATCCAATTGACCCAAATTCTGGTCCAATTCAATTCTAAACTTCAATTCAACATTCCCAACACCAATATAGACCAAATTCAAGACCAATTTGATTGACATTTGGATCCAATTTCACTTTTGGCCTTAAAGCCCAATTTGGACCCATGACCCAAACTTAACCCAAACTCACCCAATTCAACTCCAATTAACCCCAAATCTTTTCTAAATCTTCCTTAACATCCCCAAAAGCAAAACACTAACATGATTTGCCCAAAATTTAGACCCAAATCCCACTCAAATTCAACCCAAAGCTAAAAGGCCCAATTTTGACCTAAACCCAAGCCTAACCCAAATGAGCCCAAACCCCAAAATCAAAGCCCAACCAAAGTCAAAACCTCTTTAAAACACTCCCATAAACATTTCTCAACATTAATTTTACATCAATTTCAACCCTAGCCCAACATTGGCCCAACTTGGCCCACTTGGACCTATATTGGCCCATTCACCAAAAGAACCCAAATTCAACCCAATTTAAACCCAAACTACCCCCAATTTGCTTCAAGTCACTCATGACACATCCATGAGCTAAACCCAACAATTATTTAGCCCAAGCCTTTACTAAAATTTCATCCCAAAATCCATTTTAAAATTCAAAAGCCCACTTTCCTAAACGATCTTAAAAGCCCATCTAAAACCATTTCAAAAGGCCCAAAATCTACCCTAAAGCCCACATGACATCTCCATTTGCCATCCACTTAATTAAAGCCATTACCTAAGTCCTAAATTCATCATCAAATAATTCCAAATCAAGCCTCATGCCAAATCACCCCTAAATACCAAAATTTTCCTTAAATCCATTTCCATGAAATTGACTTCACTTTTCCCAAGCCAAAGGTGAGCCATGCAAGCCATGGACAAGCCACATGAAGCCATGGAAGGCTTGACATGTGATCAAGCCACTAATGGCAAAAGGAGGAGCCTCTTTTAAGCCCCCTTAAAAAGGTTTTATCCCTTTTAATGCTTCGCCTTAATCCATGTTTAATCAAAATATTCATGGATGGTGACTTCTCCACCCTTTCCTAGCTGATCCATCCGATCTTCCCTCGACCCAAATCGGCCATGGGGAGGTGAACCAAGCCCAAAAGGTGGGTTGACCCATTTGGACCCAAAATGAGCTCATCCCCCATTCCATTTCAATTCAACTCCTTTACACATGTCCATGGCCGATTGATCGCACAAACCTCCAGCCACGACCTCCCCGACCTTGAGGGTGACCCGACCACTGGCCGGCCGGCCACCACAACCGCCGGAAACCACCGGGCCGGGAGCACACATGTGAGCCCAACTTGAAATTCTCACCTGCTGAGCTGCCCCATCCCCAGTGGCCATTAGAGCTGTTCTTCTCTTGCCAGGAGCAGCTGATCCCAAGCCCTAACTCTCCCTTGGAGGCCCTCCACCCTCTCCTATTTAAACACCACCCCTCTCGGCCATGAGAGGTGCTGAAACAAACCTTAAGGAAACTCGCGCAAAATTGTTCCAGACTCCTACCCATACACAGAGCACTTGATCCCCACTGAAATCCCCCTGCCATTTCTTCTCTGTGAGCACAATTTCAGAGTTGAAATCTAGGCCCAAAACCAGGACACTTCTCCATAGTGAGCTAATCCCCAAATTGATTGGTTCTACACCTTCACCAGACCAAGGCAAGGTGTCCACCAGCAAAAGCCCCATCTCCAGGCCACCCAGTTGCTCCAGCCTCCAAGCTTTGTGAACGGGCTTGGTCGAAATCACACCTAGACAATTCACCAGACCAGGAGACTTCATCTGGAGCTTGCTGGGATCCAATCGAAGGTGCAACAACCCTCAGATCGAAGCCACACATCTCTGAGCAAAGGTATGAGCTAATTCTTCATCCCGAGCTTCGGAGATTCTCCATTTCAAATGCTTTAATTTCAATGCATGATCACCGTATAGATGTATTCGTCTCTTCAATACGAATCCATAGAGTATAAGAACACGAAAATCCATTGAGTATCGAGTGAGATCTTATGGATTTAGTGTGGACGACTCTCGGGTGAGGACACTTGGAGACAATGAACGGATGCTGTTCATTTAATACACGCGCGGACGGACGGCCAGGATCACGCCGGATCAGGAGAAGGTATGAGAACTGCGGGGCCCGGGCTGCTGACTCAAGCGGCGGCGTCGAATGTGAGCGCGACGCGTGTGCGTTCGGAGATGTCGAGGATGACGCGGCGCCGCGTGGATAAATAGAAAATTAGGGATATTTTCTATTTATTTAATTCCCTAAACTTCAAAAATTCATAACTTTGTGTAGGAAAATCATAAAAATAAAATAAAAATACCCTCTTGCTCAGTGAACAGAGGAGAATAATGTGGAAAAGAAATTACTTAATTTCATCAAGTATTTTATTTTTAATAATTTATTTACTCTCTGCATATTTTTAATTCTCCATGCATGTATACAATTTACCATGGCATGAGACCATAGGGCTTTTGAAGCCTCCGAATTTGGGAACATTCCCTGAATTTTCCAAAGTCGAGGTCATCCCTATGAAAAGTTATTGATTTTTCAAGTTCATGTTACTTGTTTTGAGTATTTTAATTCCAATAAATAGCATGTTGTGAAATAAATTCTAGGAAAATTTGATGATGTTCCTTATGACTAGAGGACCCTAGGAAAAATAGGTTTTGAGTTAGTTCACTTAAAACAACCCTAATTGGCTTAAACACCCAAAATGGATCTCTAATTAATTAGAGCTAACCATACATCAAATTGTCTTGAAATCAATTCTCCACTGACCTTTAGGATCAGAGGAACCCACCACAAAAATTTGAAGTCAATTGAACTTGGTTAGCCCTACTAAATGGGTTGATTAAGCCACTTAGTTATTTTAAACTTTAAAAATTCATAACTTTCAAAATATCATTAAAAAATTCACCAAATTGGTTTTGGAGCCTCTCTGATATTAGGGAAATTTAAGAAAATTAAAATTTCAATTTTCTAAAAAAGTTGATTTTTAATATTATTTTAATATTTTTAATAATTAAAAAATAACAAAAATCACAAAAATAATAAAATTCACCAAAATGTCACATTTTGAATTTTAATCACTTAGGAACAAACCCCATATTTTTCTTAGGTCTATTTAGTGAGATATTAAATTTTAAAGCTCTAGGGTAATTTTAAAATTAAAAGAATGTATTTTCTAGCATTTTCACTAAAATAATTATAATAAATCATAGAAAAATCAGAAAATTGCAAAATTTGATTCTCGGATTTCCTTGATATCAGAGAGATTTTTGAAAAATATAAAATCCATTTTTCAACATTTATTTTATTTTTAAATTAATTAATACTCCAAAACTTGTGTTTTAATTGTGTTTTAAGTGCAGCTTGGGATGACGGGAAGACCCTCCAGGTACGCTTTTATTTTATTGCAATTTACTTTCTTGCAATTTACATTATTGCAATATATTTAATCGCATTGCACTTACTTTTCTTGCATGATAAACAACTCGTTGCATGAAAACCCACACCTTTAGGATAGTCCCTAAAGCCGAAACCAAAACTAAATTAAAAGTCATTGCCAGAGAAAATTCACCGCCACAACATTTCAAAATATAAAACAACTCAAAATTTAATCACAAACGGAACACAAAACTACAATTACAATTAAATTAAAACGTCCTGTTGGATGAGCGGGAATACCTCGGATGATGTAACCTACGTGTTGCTAACGGGATTTCCCACGGTCTAAATGAAAGTGTGGAACTCATTCGATTGAGTTTAGCAAATTCATCCGGACTAAGTGAATCCGATAAAAATAATGATGCCGGAAGGATGGAACTGTGGGATATTAACCGGTGTCGTTATAATCAACTTTAAGATTTGTTTTAATTAAAACATAAAAAACACTTGGAAATTAAAATTCTCTCTAAACCAAAACACTTTTCTCATCCCCTGATTTATGATTTCTAAAACTAAACCTCTGCAACAACAAGGAGCTCGGAGCATGGTGGGCAGCACGGCCATCGTCATCAGCAAGACCCGAGTCTACTTCAGCAAAACTTTCCTAGAATTAAATAACCAAGCCATAGGACTTCTAGGTAGTTTGCACTAGTGCAACATAAATCCTCAACTCTTCGTTAGGCATTTGCATTGCAAATTAAGCCCTAACCGGTCTTAGGATTCCGAGGTAGTCGTCTGATATGACATAAACCCTCACATCTTCGAGGCTATTTGTATGATTCTGTCATATAAATATAAGCCCTAATTAATTAAAATTGGCAAGATTAAAAAATTAAAAAAACATTAGGACTTTCCTAAATTCAAGTCAAACAATAGGATAGTCGGGAAATTACCGAGGTTCGCTTCGAATCTGTAATTTCTCTTACTTTTCTCCCTTTGAATTTCCAAAACAAAATGTTCCAAATTTGATCCATTTCCTATTGAGATTCCAAAATTCAATCCCTTGAAAACTTAAACTTTGAAATTCTTGAGAGCAGAATTATTGATTATTATCGAGAGTTTTCTTAGGTGATTCCCGTCACTTAAGATGTAATTAACTATAGGGGCTTGCCCTTATAGGGAATTTTAAAGAACCCGAGTAATATAAACCCCGTTTAATGCTTTCATATTAAGCAGGGGAATTTGTCGGCTTATAAAATTGGTTCGCAGACCAAAAAGATGTCACAAATCTTTTAGTTTATTTAATCGAGCCCCACCATCAAGCAGTGTGTCTATCCTTAGGAATAGATACACGGTTTGTGGTGCGGTGCTCGTTTATATAAACTATTTGGGATGTGAGATCGGTTTAATCTCATGTCTTAAAACCTTCAAATTTAAAAATTATTTTTAAAATCAAATACTACTTTTCAAAGTTATTTATTTAAATTAAATTAAAAATTTGCCGACAACTTCTGTTAGACGACCCCTTTTCAAAATAAAAACACAAACCTAAAAATATGCCGACAGA